>JAOUQT010309923.1:0-15116 GCA_025769995.1 Xyliphius kryptos | reverse complement strand
TGTCAGAGAAACAGCACAGGATGGAACATTTGGAGACATAGTTAGAGAGGGCAGACTGAGATGGTTTGGACATGTACAGAGGAGGGGCATTGGATATATTGGTAGGAGGATGTTAGAGATGGAGCTGCCAGGCAGAAGGCGGAGAGAAAGACCAAAGAGAAGATATATGTATGTGGTCGGTGTAGACATGCAGGTAGTTGGTGTGAAAGCAGAAGATGCAGAGGACAAAGTGAGGTGGAAAAGATAAAATGAAGGGCCAAAAGAAGAAGAAGAAATTTATTGTGAACCTATACAATACAATGCAGTAAGATCACTTGATTAGGAACACCTGGCTAGTAATGGGTTGGTTTAAAGTTTGTTTAATTACAGCACAAAATGCCACCCGTTAGAGAACATGATTTTTATGCAAGTTGACCCAAGTTCCACCTCACTTTTTTAAACTCCTCTCTCAGATTAGTCCACATGTAATCGGCTGGATATTTGTTGGTGGTACCCCTACTCTTTGTACACCTTCAATACTATGGGATGCAAAAAGCCTACATGTGCAGCATCTGTTGCTGAAACACTGGCACCTAACCTCTTGGCTCCAACTTTCCACAGTCAAAGTCACTCAGGTTGCTGCATTTAATTATAAATTAGATTAGGTTCAACTTTATTGTCATTGCACAAAGTACAACTACCAAGATAACGAAATGCAGTTTAGTAACCAGAAGTGCAAAGTAGCAAAAAAAAATGCACTCTGTACACATGAGCAGGGAGGACATAAATAATAAGTTATATACAGTAAATATATACATTATGGAAACTTATGTGGAATAAACAGTGGTGAGACTGTATAGCTCAGCATTAGAGTTATCAGTAGGTAATGCAAGTATGGTATACTGTAATAGTACTTAAAGTGCAGGTGAAACACATGTTATGGTAGAAGTAATATACGTAGAAGTTAAGAGACATGATGTGTTCATTATAATGGATATTATGGACACTACAATGAATTCTAAGGACAATTATATAAGTAGTATATTCATGAGTATGCAATGAATGTATATGTGTAACAGTGGAACAATAGGTAAACAATATTATAGCTGGTAAATGTTTCATTTTGCTGTGGAGTGGACAGGTGGACACATTAAAAGGGAACAGTATTTGGCATAATCATTAGTTGGGGAACTTTATCAGTGATCATATGCCGGGTGTTTCTAATCCAATATTTGTCGTGTATAAATAGAAGACCCACTACAGCAGGATTTTTCTTCAGAACATTTTTTCATCTCTCCGGCTTATAAATACATTCATTCAGAACAGTACATCCATTTTAGTTGAATGCACTTATTTCCATATTGTTTAAAAACAGTATACTCTAATGAACCAGGACAAGTTTAATCAGCACAACCAAAAAAAAAACACAAATCACAACCCATTAAAGAACTTTTAGGTGAAAAACTGGCAACCCCTTTTCTGTAGTATATTAAATATGATACACACTTCTCTTACTCGCCTTGTTTTTTTTTTCTTTTCCATTTTGTGCCTTCTTTATATTTATTTATTTATTTCATATTTTAATTGTAGGCTGAGCGTCAACACATTTTCACATGTTTATTAATATTTTCTTTTAAATGCGGGATCGCACCTTAGCCAAATCTGCGCTTATCTTTCTGAGATGTGGTTGCCAGATTGGTTTTCTGGTTTCTGTACAGCCTTTTCTAAAATCAAATCAAAGTGAAACTGTACAATGCTACTATAGAAACAATACGTACTGTTGAAGTCATATGTGTGTTTACAAATTACTTAATAATTGTCCTAATTGAAAGTAGCATGTAACAAATAGTAGGCTACAACATAATACAGCAATATTCTTCAAATCAATAAATAGTACATTCAATCCAATTCCTCCACTTTATTAAATTCAATTTAATAAATTTATAGTGATGTGTAGAGAGTCATGCCATCAAGTCAACATACAAAAAAATAATAATTTTTTGTTCCATCACGTCTCTTAGCATAACTTGTAAGTAAAAATCTGGCAACCCCGTGTTTGTAATAGACTAAATATAATATACGCTTCGGGTTAATCGATTTTCTTTCACCGTTATTTTACATATCAGTATTTGATATTTTAATTTTGTTTAAAATTGTAGTTTGAGAGACAACACAGTTTCCCAAAATGAGAAAAAATCAGATGTTCTTACACACTGCTTTATCATTAGTCTACAATTATTAAACGAGGAATCACCCCCTGCGCGTTTATTGCCAAGTCTGCGCTTGGGTGGCCAGATTGTATTCCCTTACCCACACTTTTTCTCGATTAAATAAATAGATTTTGTAAATTGCAATCCACTGTTAGATGTAAAAGAAAATTAAAAGTTCCCACTTACAAATACTATCAATCAGATTGATAATAATAATAATAATAATAATAATAATAATAATAATATCTCAGCGCAGGCTATTTTACCCTCTGGCAACACGCAACCAGTCACAGATGCGAGCAGCAACGACATCTGGTGGTTGATCTTTTGTTTAAATGTACCTCACAGACAACCTTGTGTCACATTGTTCAGCTGTTATAAACATATTTTTGATTCATAACAAAAATGTTTGCAGGTCAGTAAGTGGCATATTACAAAACAAGACCAATTTTAAGATGGAAAATACAAGAAAGTGTTTGTAGATTTTAGGGTCATGTGGAAGCCGGTGCCCACCCGGCAACTCTGGGCGCAAGAGCAGGAAAAACCCTAGACAGAGTGCCAATTCATCATAGGGCACACACACAGTAACAACACCCAGAGAAAACCCATTCTACACAAACATTTCCTGAGTGACCGCACCCAGGGCTCAAACCCGGGATCTTCTTGCGCTATCTATTTCGCCACCGTGACACCCTGTTTTCTTTCAAGTAGAAACATATTGATCTGTGGAATATGTTATGTCTTTGCTTTATAGTATGTCTTTTCACAGAACTGTGCAGTAATTATTTGCAAAGGTCACACATTTCTTTTTATGAGGCAAAACCCAGCAGCCGTCATAATAATTCTTGTCTACAGTGTACTCTGTTGTATGTAGGTAGTATGTTGCTTCATACAAACAGTTGTATGAAACATTTAACTAATTCTTGGATATAACAGAAGAGGGGGTGGCACAGTGGAAGTACTGTTGGCTCACAGCAAGGCTCAATCCCTGTGTGGGACAACCTGAAAAAATTATCTGTGGCATGTCCTACGAATGTTCCACAGGTTTTCTCCTGCATTCCAAAGACATGCATGCTCGGTTAATTAGTGTCTTTAAAGTGGTGTGTGCCCTATAATGTATTGGCACCCTGTCTAATGCTGTTCCCTTCCTTTGCATTCAGAGTTGTGGGATGGGAACCGGCTGGCCTGTGACCCCATGTGGATTAAAAGCAGAGGAAAATTAATGAATGAATGAATATAACAGAAGAGTACAAGTACAGACAAGAACACATATAGAGAAATGTCCAATTGTTGTCTTGAGTGTAGGTAAATACTGTGAAGTGTGCTACCAGGTGTTTTGCTAATCAACTTAGCTGAATGAAAGTCTGTGGTAATTCTTAGTATGCGTTGTAATAATTTACGTGTTAGGCAAAGAGCCATATTGGAAATGGAACACCTGGATAATAACATGTTGGTCCACCTTTTTATTATTTGGGGAACAAACTTCACAAGATGGCAAACATTCTCCATATTCATTTGGACCCTTGCTGACTGCATTAGCATTAAATTCACAAAACGTGGCCAGCTGACCTTTCGGCTGGATGCTTGTTCCTGGTATACATATGTCACGAGCTCTGTTTACCTATAACTGCAAAATGTTGCTTTCTGCTGTTCAGTGGACAGGTCAACACCATTGTTACATAACCACCAGGTGAGTGTATTTTACCCTAATAATCTAGTGTTCATTCATTGTATAGAATGTTGTTTGACCGGGGGTAGCAAGAGACACTAATTTGTGTAATAATTCACGACAGTTGGCTTGCATCCACAAAAATTTCCCAAACTAGCTTCCAAAGTGCATTCTGTGCTGGTTTAGGGATTTCCAGATCCATTTTGAGTTTCAACCTTGAGGGTCTTTTAGAAAAGACACAAAACTTCAAGGTAGCTTACTGAATTATTTCCTGCTCAATGCTTTTAACTCAGATTTGCTTGATAATCATCACGGTTACATGCTTAATGAAACCTTTATTAACAAAATATTTTTTTTATAACTTATCAGGTTCAAAATTAAATGCACACAAGCTTAGTTTTCTCCTGATCTCCCGGTATCTAATTTTACCCAATCATTACTGAAGCTTTCATAATAATACATGAATGCATGCACTAACACTAAGCTCATTAGAAAAATATTGAAGCACAGGTTGCACATTATACAGTCGACATCAATTGACATTTTGAATGAAATGTCTGCTACACGTCTTAAAGGAGTTAGGACAGAGTCAAGACCGGTGAAGTGGTTAATTGGAAACAGGTGAGTCTCTTGATTGGGTATAAAGGGAGCATCCCCAAAAGGCTCAGTTGTTCACAAGAAAGGATGTGGAAAGATTCACCACTTTGTGGAAATAGTCCAACAGTTAAGAACAACGTTTCTCAATGTGTGATTGCAAAGAATTTAGGGATTTCATCATCTATAGTCAATATAGTTCAATCCATAACATCATCATAAGATTCAGGGAATCTGGAGAAATATCTGTCAGTAAGAGGCATGGCTAAAAACCAACATTGAATGCCCATGACCTTCAATCACTGGCAGTGGCACTTCATTTAAAACCGACATTCTGTAACAGATCTGAAAAGACGGGCTCAGGAACACTTCAGGAAACCATTGTCAGTGAATACAGTTCATCGCTCCATCTACAGAAGTAATGATACCTCATTGTTCTTTATCCCAAAGATGAGTATTTTTAGTCAAATCTCTAAAGCCCTATACCAACCACACCCAGAAACGTATACCGAAGCAAGGAATGTAATAGCGACCACATGTACAAATTGCCTAAATAAATTTTTTCTTTTTACTGGATTATACCTATTGTATTTTTAAATGACAATTTTAGAAATAATTGCAATACCATGTCCTTTAGTATGTATATTGTTAATTGTATATACACCTACGAATATGTTTTGTCATAGATAGTTAATGACTCTAGACAGGTAGATAGAAATACCCAATGACCTGTTCATAGTACTTATCTTTTAAAGCCTTTAATGATCACAAATCAGTAAACCAGTCGTAACTTAACTCAAATAAAGCAACGATTAATTCAATTCCAAAACAACACAGAAATACAAAGATTTATAAAAAGAAGTTATAAAATCATCAACAAGCATTTTTTACAGCATATCAAAGCAAACAACAACTATTTATGTAGGGACCTGGAGGTTCATTATTTAACCCTTCGTACATTTAGAAATGCATTCTGTCCTAAGTTTTTGGTAAAGACTCTTTAAAATCCTGTTAACAGAAAATTCTTGCTTTAATGGTTAATGCTGGGCCTCATAGCAAGAAGCCTGGGTCCTTTCTCTATTTCCCCTTCAACAGTCCAAAATACATGCAAGTTCCCTTAGTACGAGAGTATGAAAACTATTATAGAGTAGCACCCTGATTAGGATGGTTTCTTTCTTGCTTAGGATAGTGACCTGTGTTGCTGGCTTGCCATTAACATTCCAGCAAGTCTGACCAGAAATAAGCAGGCATGAATGTGAGTGACTGAGAGTCAGAAAATTCTGGTTCTTGTTGCATTACTGTAAGAAATACATTGATATCCTGTTCTGGTTCTGCTTTTTTAAGGTAGCACATCATCAATTTAAGATTTCAAGTCTAAGTCAGTTTAAGTCTACTTTAAGATGATATTTGTGCCCATAATTTTTGTTGAGGCAGCATATTTAGCGCTTTAAATATGCTATTCTGTATCATAGGTCCGTATCAGAGCTTAAATCTAGTTTCGCTAGAATTAATCCCTTAACAGGTCAAACATTTTCTAAATGACACATTGACTCAAATTTGTCCTACACTTGTGGCTCCGATAATCCCCAAACATTACTACTTGAAAAAAAAATTATTTTTGGGTGAATATAACCATTGGTGAATAATCTGGATGATCCTAAACTACAAACATGACAGTGGTGAAGTCAGTGGAAGAAAACATTTGGGACTAATTTAACTGCCATCTCGTGTTATCCATCCTTGTGGAGGACACAAAGAGCATCATGAATATTCTATTTTGAAATTAGGAACATCTTTTTGAACCACTCTGTCTAGTTGGTCTTGCTCATTTTGGAAAGATAATAGGTAGAGTATATGTCTGTGAAATAAAGTTGAAGGTATTTTAAAGCAATGATACAGAAGTTTTAATATACTGTTATATTAATAGTTAATATATTCCTAACCCTAACCCTTTCTGTATAAACCTATTATTAATTTTTACCCACTATGGCATCAAATTCCCTTTAATGTTTATATAGCTTTAATTTGGAAGGAGTTTTTTATTTACTTATCTCCGTAACGTTTTTACACCTACAACATCAACCAGATTGCGACTGGGGTAAACAGGGAGAGCCTTGCCAAATACATCCTTCAGAATTTGAAGAAAGCGATTGGTCAGGCCAAACAGTCATATGGTGATGTCTTGGAAGAGTCTGAATTATGGCCTTCGTTGTGTTCTCTGTAAAATGAGAGAGAAAATAAATTGGATAACCTTCGAACAAGTGAAACATTACCATGTATAATTAATGAAGTTTGGCAATTGTGCTAACCTCTTATTTGTACCTGATTTGGCACATTTGGTGCTCCACTGGATCTATAAATATTTGCTGGCCAAGGGGACAGTCCAACACTAAATCTATTGGCTGGGCCACCTGTGTTATATGGTCTGGAGATTTCCACCTCCCTGCTTGCTCTTCTGGTTCTGATATATGTTTTTGTCTTTTTGTCCGAACTAGGCTGATTACAGATGGCCTGAGTCTTTTTTCATTACTTTTACCTGCTACATCAAGTTCTGGTCTAGAACATGACTCAGATCTACAGAAAGAATAATCTGAGCTAAAAGCAGTGTTTTTTTGGTATGTGTTGGAGTCTCCTTGGTAATTGTCTTCCTTCTCTGAGATGCAGCTTGGCTGTCTTTCTTTCAAGTGTTCAAGAACTGATGGCTCTGGAATTGGTGCAATATATGTTCCTCGATGTCCTCTATCCCTGATTTTCTGTTCTGTTTTAATTTTCTGCATGTCTTCATTTTTATTTCTGCCTCGAAGCACATGAGAGGGACATTTCATCCCTACTATTTTTCCTGGTAACCTACTAGGACTGGGTTTTGTTAGCTTCGAGCTCCAGATCTCCAGTGGAGGTACAGAGAGTTGCTGTATGCAGTGGTAGAGTGATGGGTAATTCATATAATTAAACTTGGGCACCTTCTGCTTTGGGCTGTTGGGACTGTGAGCTGGCATCTTTCTGAGTGGGCATGATTCTCGCCAGCCCTCCAATGGTGGCACAGATAGTTGTTTAATGCACTGATGTAGAGATGGGAAGTCAGCATACTGGAATCGAGGCACCTTGCAGGAAATATTTGAGTGTTTGTTCGTCCTGACTCTAATAGTGTTCACTGAATCACCTGGTTCATTTCTGACCTGTCTAACTGTGTTGATATGCTCTAGTTGAATGGCTGAGGTAGAGAATTTGGACTCCACTGAGGCTTGAGAAAGAGATCTCCTGTTGTCCATTTGTGGAACTGAAAGATGACACTTATATTTCCTATCAAGAGCAAAACTGTGGAAGAAAAATGGATAAGAATTGGTTAAAAAGGGGTAACATCTGAATATCATCATGAACTAGGATAAATTAAATTTTAAAACTTTTAAAAATATGAAATATAAAATCACACTGAAATATCACTGGATTAAAAACACATAGCAGGTGGCTTTTGGATACTGAAGTGCTACTGATAAAGTTCAACCATAATAGGTTCTTGTATAAGGTGTTGATCTGTTCACTGCCTAGCAGAAGACAATGTTTACCATCTATGGGTAAACAAAGCATCTTGAGTTTGACCACAGACATTTTAAGCCAGGATGTGCCAGTTTTCCAGCAACTACTACTCTTTTGACAGTTCCCATACCAGATTCATGGATGGAGGAGTCATTAACAAACAGCCGAAAGTCTATATATATAACTGTATCTAAATTCTAGTTTATTACATTTTTACATGTAAAGACTGAATATTTGCTTAATTTATAGGTAAAATGTTCTTGGCCTAAATAGATAATCTTGCCTGCACACATCGGAATAATCTGAACACTTCCTCTTATCACAACAAGACAGTCTGTCTCTGTAAACAGATTCCCGAACGTACCAGATAATTCACTGCACGAACTGTACATCTGAACATACCAAAATATTCCTTATTTTTGTGGCAAACCCAGCATTCCTATTATGTTTTTGTCTGTGAAGTGTTTGTTACATCATATTTACAGTGGCACGCTGCCAAGGACATCAAGACGTTCTCTGCTGGCCACAACACAATTTCAAATCACTGAGTTGAGTTTTAGTTCCTTATTTGTTGTTAATATATTACTTCATGAATATGCATTTGAACATATCTCAAAGGTTTTAAAATTCTTGTCTCTTCAAGTAGTCTATGTTTCTTTAGCGTATTCTTGCAATCATATTTTGTCTATGATGAGTTTGCAGATTGAAAGAAATCTTGAGCATTTAGCATCAAAAATATGGCCGCCTTTTGCTAACAGTAAGCAAAGTTTTACTTTTAACAGTCAGATTGTGAGATAGTCACCACGGGGATAGCTAGCTTGCCTTTGATGAGCTCGCCGAATTTTCATGTCTTGTGATTGGACGGTCAGAGTTTGCTTGCTCAGTTTTTTACTGTAACAGTTTTAGTCCATCTCTTTTAAAATATTTGTGAAATTTAAGATAATATCTTTTTTCTTTTTAACCCACATTAGCTATTGTCTGACAGAGAAGAGGAACTGTATTTGGCCATGGATCTACACAAAAACCCATTTTCAAGTGGAACATTAAAAAAAAATGATAAAAAATAAAAAATAATGAAAGAAGTAAAAATTTAATTCGAAACAGAGAATAAAAACAAAATAAAATACAAAAAAATTATAAGAATATTTATAAGAAAATATAAATATAGTGGGTATAAAGGAAAATAAAAAGCAAACAAAGACTCAAATATTTTTTATTTATCATTTTCGGCACTCTGATGATCCTCACAGTCCCAATACGTGCATGCTAGGTCAACCGGAGATGCTAAATTGTCTCATCCTAAGCGGGAAAGGGTGAAGGTTGCATCAGGAAGGGCATCCAGTGTAAAATATGAGCCAAATCGACAATGGGAATGACTTGCTGTGGCGACACCTGGTGGCTACACCTGGTGGCAATAAATTCCAACATTCCTAACTTCATTAAAGATTTTGATGCTTTTGCTAAAGTTCATGTACGATGTGCAACTGTCTTGACTGCCTTGAATTGTGTTAACTAGGTTTATTGTGTTAGTAACAGTATTCAGTCTCGCTACATGAGATACCTATCTGTGACGCAACTGCATTTGTGTAATATTTATGGTTTCTATAGCTTTGGCATAGGAAAGATGATATTTCTTATATTAATTCAAAGGACCACACTGGAAGCCATGAAAGACATTAACTGAAAGAGGACCTCATACATGGCCTGTCCCTGCTAATATCCAAACAATATTTTCACAGCATTATAGGCGTGGAATCGTACTCAATGGCAATAGAAAGAATTTAGTGTGTTTACTGGTTATGAGAGCATCCGGGCAGAGAGAGAGGCAGCAAGAGACAGAATATGTGTGTCAGGAGTATAAATAGCATTGCAGGTATGAACCGAAGATGAAAAGTAGGTCAGCCTCGGAGTGATTGCCTTCACCCAGGCACCCAAAATAAAATAAAACATAAATTCACCACTATCTCCTGTTGTCAGCAGTCTGGCACGTTAAGCAGAGCCAAAATCACCTAATACTCTAACACAAAAAGCTGAGAGTGACCTAATGCCAGGGGACCTTCTTTCAGGTCTGTAATGAAATGCTTCTGTTTAGATGTTAATCACTACCATGGTTTAATTTTGTTCAATTAATATAACTTTTATTTAAAAAAACAAGTAGGCGTTAATTTTAGTTTTTGGGTTCATAAGAGTCTGAGATTTAATTTGTGCTGATTGTAGTGGTGCTCCGTTTCTAGGGCAAATAATACCAAAAAAAAAAAACAAAGGAAACGGGTCACCTAATACCTTTCACCGATATATAAAGGCTGTGGTTTTGCTAGAGAAAACAATCAGCCATAACATCACAACAACACCATGATTTGTTGTCAGCAAAGTTTAAAAATTAGGGTCACATGATGGCATCTTGTTTCTTGCACAATCAAAAACTCTGTAAAAATTGCATTAGAAAGAAAAAACATAATAATAGCATCAAATAAGAGCTAGATTGTTGCCAAGGGTGTGAGGAAAATCTCATCAAACTTAGGCTGCAACCCAGATGGCATGCTGCTGTTCTTAACGTTGTGTTAGTATAGCTGCATACTAAGGTATTTTAGTACAGACTTAAATGTCTAAACAGAGACGTAACACGGGGGACTGGAGGTGATTTTTTTGTTACTGTGGTCATTGAGCTAACTACACTGTACAATCACTGGATAAAAAGGTTTCTAGTAATGGGTTGGTCCAACTTTTTGACTAATTACAGCATGCAGATATCAGGGAACAGACTCCACATAGTGGTCAAAGGCAGCAGCTCTGTTAGTTTTTACCTACATTATAAGGCACACCTCTCAAATCAAAAAGTACAACAGATTGAATTATGAAGCATATTCTATAAAAATTATCTGCATTATATGTGTAAAAACACTTTTAAAAAATAACCCCTGGGGTCCTTTGTGAACTTGCCGACTGCTACACTTGAGGGATGGCAACAATGGGCATAAATTTTCTCCATTTGTACATAAACCTGACTGTCGATTGGAGTCAATCACTTTAAAGATTGTTTTGTAATCTTTTCCAGCCTGATGAGCTTAAACAATTCATTTCTGAGGTCCTCACAAATCTCCTTTTTCACGACACACTTCAACAAACATGTGTTGTAAGGACCAGATTTTTATAGATCCCTGTTCTTTAAAGAAAACATGGTTTCCACTCCTTATTGTTATCCCATTGGTTGAAAACACCTGACTCTAAATTCACCTGCAAATACACTGCTAGTCCTGGAGGTTCACATACTTTTGCCACTCACAAATGAGCAATATTAGATAATTTGCCTAAAATAAATGACCAAGTATAATATTTTTGTCTCCTTGGTTTAACTGAGTTCTCTTTATCTACTTTTAGAACTTGTGTGAAAATCTGATGGTGTTTTAGGTCACATTTATTCAGAGATATAGAAAATTCACAAGGGTTCACATACTTTTAAGCACCACTGTATTGTGTGTGTGTGTGTGTGTGTGTGAATCTGGGTCGCCCACGCTGCCCTACATTTGCAGAGTTTGTTGTCTTCTTTTATTTCCCCTCCCTGCGTTTATGTTGGCGCTGACCCCGCCCTCCAACAGTAACCAAGCAACCGTCGCTTTCCAAGAAATAAAAAACACTTAATTTACTTATAATGATCAAAGAACTGTAATTGTCCAGTTGAGTTCAATCCAATCTGGCAACTGAGCGCATATCTTTATTTTTTTAAATATCATTTTAATCTGAAATAAGAAATGACTATAACGGGCATTAACGACAAGCATTGAATTACTGCCATGATAGGAGCCGCATGGAAAGTTTAGATGCGTTTCTTAAGAAGCGCATCTGAATAATAATAAAAAATAAAAATAAAAATAATAAAAATAATGATAATAATCATAAAAAAAATAATAATAATAATCATGAGAAGTATAGAAATAAGAATGGTTAGTTTAACTGGAACGAGAAAAGAGAGAAAGCTTAATTTAGAAGACATGGTACATTACATTTTTATAAAGAAAAAGTTTTACCCTTTGTACCTACCTAGCTTTACTTATCCGGATCCGTACAACACCGTGGCGCTTGATGGCTCAGTTTTTTGTTGTGTTTCGAAATAACTAATATTTATTACAAAATAATAATAATATAAAGCACAAAATAAATCTGATGATAACCCTGTTCCTTTCATTAGTAAAAGACTTTTATTTTATTTGCCAGTGTTTTCTTTATCCATTCTCTAACCGACTATTTTATTACAGATCAGTTGCTTCATATGTTCGTATGTGACTTTACCTTACGAAACCGACCAATCATACGTCGGTCCCGTTTTCACGCCACGCCTACATAATACAGATTTGTCCAATGAGAGGCATGATGTTGCTTAACGGGCGGGGCTTTAGTGTCCTAGTTACAGACAAATAACTATAAGTACGAATCGTCAAGGCACGTCATGGATTACTAGATGGCTAAAGAATTAATTCAATTAGTTTTAATGTTATCGTTATAATTATTAGCTTACTAAATGTATTATACTAAAAAGGATATAAAATAATTAATGTCTAATCAATAAAAGTAAAAACCGTCATGTCATTCTGTCATTGCTTTGTTATGGTTGGTTGCACAGATGTGCTCTGTGGGATAGGAATCAGATGACTGACCTTCCCAATCTCATGCCAGATATTTTAGAGAGACCAATTAGTCTACATATTTTTGACTGTAGGAGGAAACTTGAGCACCTGGCAGAGCATTTTTATAATAATAATAATAATAATAACAATAATAAAAATAATAATGTTACATTAATTCATTTTATTGTAACATTATTATATTATTTTTTATTCATTAATTTATATTATACTAATTAATCCACAAGGGGTCAAAAGGAAGCCGTTGCCCAACCAGGCATCTCTGGGCACAAAGGAAGGAACAAACCATAGACAGGATGTCAATCCATCGAAGGCACATACACACAGTTACACACACATTCACACACAAAGTGCCACTTTAGAGATACCAATTTACCAAGAATGCATGTCTTGGCAATGCCGGAGAAAACCCACGTAAACAAGGTGAGAATATCGGGATCCAGCCCAGATCCTTGCTGTAAGGCTACAGCGCTACACACTGCACTACTGTGCCACCTATGATTATTATTATTGTTATTATTATTATAAACATTTCTACAGAAAGACATATATGATGTAATTAAGTGCAACCTCAGCAAATACAACAAATAAAATTATATGAACTCCACTTGTGTACCATAGTATAACAGGTGTACCAAGAGTGAAGGAAACAATTGTCAAACATCCAGCCAATAGTCACACAGTGACATGTAGTTTATCCAAGACTCAAGGGTCGAATTAGTGAGACAACCCGGTGTAGCTGCTGCAGTATGCATTAGTCGACTTGCGTTTGGAGACAGTTCATTGACATATGTGGTGGACTGACCTGATGTTAGCCAGCTGTTCCTAATCAAATAGTTATTTAGTACAATATGATACATTTCAAATAGTAGGAAGAGGGATATGGTTATTAAAGAAGAAATTTTTTTTTGTTGCTTAACCCAATTTTATTTACACAACCATCCTTTAATTTTACAGTCTGATATACAACTGATTTCTGTTACTTTTTAGTAAAACTCATAGCTTATGGACATCAGAACCTAAAGGAATTGTACATTTTCGTTCACTGAGATGCATCATATGATTCTGGGGTCAAGAAGTGATAAAAAAAAATATTTCATCATGTTTCCTAAGCTTGCTTGTTATGAAGTGTACAGTACATTGATTGTGATAAAAGAACATGGGATTACACGTCACAATTCATGTACACTGTTTAAATGTATTTAAAAAATGGAACAGAATTGTCTGTGAAAATATCAACATGATCATCTTACGTAGAGGCATGTTATTACCTTTTTTATGAAGGTAAATAAACTCAATGGCCACTAGGTATTAGGTACACTCTGTTAGAACACTTTCAGACCCATTTTGCCTACAGAACTGCCTTAAATCTCTGCGGCATACTTTCAACAGAGATGGTATTCTGCATTCCTTTTTGTAATTAGTGGATATTTAAGTTACTGTTGCCGTTCTATCATCTTGAACCAGTCTGCTCATTCTCCTCTGACCTCTCACAACGCATTTTCAACCACAACTGCCGCTCATTTGATATTTTTTCTCTTTCTGACAATTCTCCAGAGATGGTTGTGTGTGAAAATCCCATTAGATCAGCAATTTCTGAAATACTCAAACCATCCCATCTGGCACCAACAACCATGTCAGGTTCAAAGTCACTTAAATCACATTTCTTCCCAATTCTGATGCTCGGTTTGCAATTTAGAAACTTGGCCACCTCTACATGTAGAAATGCACTGAGTCGTGGGAATGTGATTGACTGATTTTATATACACTATTTCCAAAATGATTTGTTCACCTGCCTTGACTCACATATGAGCTAATCCATAGGGTTCAATATGACATCGGCCCACCCTTTACAGCTAGAACAGCTTCAACTCTTCTGGGAAGGCTGTCCACAAGGTTCAGGAGTATGTTTATGGGAATTTTTGACCATTCTTCCAGAAGCGCATTTATGAGTGCACACACAGATGTTGGACAAGAAGGCCTGGCTCTCAGTCTTTACTCTCATTCATCCTAAAGATGTTCTATCGAGTTAGGGTCAAGACTCTGTGCAGGCCAGTCAAGTTCATCCACACCAGACTCTGTCATCCATGTCTTTATAGACTTTGCTTTGTGCACTGGTGCTCAGACATATTGGAAGAGGAAGAGGACAGCTCCAAATTGTTCCCACAGAGTTGGGAGACTGGAATTGTCCAAAATGTCCTGGTATGCTGTAGAATTCATACACCTGTGGAATTGAGTGTATGCTTGCCACAATGCAATCAAAATCAATCCAGAGCGCAATAAGAAATTCTGGGAGACTAGCGCTTTAACAGCATAACTACAGGGTAGTAGCAGAAGGTGACACAGACATGAGGGAGCCCTGGGACACAAAGCAGCCAGCCACTCCAAAGTCTACAAACCTGAGTGATCTCTTGAGAGTGGTCGGACGACAGCATCCAAACATTCCAGTTTTCCAAAAAACTCTATGACCATGAACCCTCGAGCTCTGAG
>JAOUQT010309915.1:0-15117 GCA_025769995.1 Xyliphius kryptos | reverse complement strand
GGACCTGGGATTTGAACCCCCAACCTTGTGATTGATAGTCCAACACCCTAACCACAGATGACTAACACTGTGGGATGTGGAAAGTTTCATCTGTTTGAAAAATATCTTCTGAATCTGACGAACCAGTGCTGGAACATTCACAGTCCAACTCGGTCATCCCCGCTGTTTCATAGCACCGTTATTCACTGTATTTCACCAGTGATATCACTCGGTAATGTCCTGGAATTTCCAGAGCGACCTCTGGGTTTTTAAAGTAAACTAAATATGTTTTATACATTTTATATTTACATTTAGATTTTACAAGGAATTTTTTATTTTATTTTCAGGGTGGTCCATTAGGTGCTGCTTAGCCTTTACAATACCAAAAATCATTACTGAAGATTAAATCTGTGATTGATTTTTCAGCAAACTCTATTTTAAACCTCATTACACCTTACTGCAAAACTTATTTTGTACTATCTGGCAGTGTTCTCGAGCAGAATGTGCCATGCAATAAAGCGGAAACACCAAGATTTTGTTTAAAACTGGAAGAGCAGTTCTTATTAAGATTCACAGTGATCATGATTGGCTGCTTATTATGCATCTCATTTGCAAGCGAGTTAATTGGCAGTATAATAAATAACCTGTGTGTCTGACAAACCAAGCTCTCGGCTGAGTGTTTGAGGAAGGTGCGTTTAATTGGCACTACAGCGGGATTCAAATAAGCACCATGTTGTCGGCGATAAATCGATTACAGTATAATGGGCTTTTTCATTACAGCAACAACTCCCATTAAGCGTTACATTACTGCAGATGTAAAGCGCACATCTGTCCGCAGTGCAGGAGTAAACCACCGAGGGATGAGCTGAAGTTATTTTCAAAAGCTGTACAGCAGAATTTCTAAGCTTTTTGCACATTTAGGATGAACTGTGGGTCTTTAATACAGTACAGGCATCAGGTGGTCGCTGCTTGAAGCCTTTTAGGTGCAACATGGCGAGTAAAAGTTAGAATTTATTTTCAAAATATAAAGAATTCGGGGTGATTTTCATCTGGTGATGATGAGTCTTTATTGTCGAGGGGGAACAAGATGATACCGCGAGTGACTGAGCGGAGGCGTCGCGTCCAGACAAGTTCGGCCCTGGCAACAGTCTCGCACCTGATAGCTGCCCCATATGTCTCACACAGGGACACGTATTAGAGCAGAATCACAGCGGAAAGGCCAGTTCAATTTCACATCTGAAAATCCACTCATGCTTGTTCGGGATCCAAAAGTATTAAGGCACCTGCAAATCACACCTGAATGACATCACATTTGCAGATAATGTCCCCTGTACAGCAGTGATGAGTGTGATATTCATCCAGATAAGCATTTGTGGTCAGGCACTGATGTTGTACCAAAGGGTTCCGCTCAGAATCTCCAACCATAATATTAGGACCTTGCTTTGTGCACAAGAGGCCTTCCCCAAACTGATTTTACAAAGCCAGAAGCATACAGTTGACAAAATGTTTGTCAACATGCTAAAATCTAAACATCTGTTGTAATAGAACTAGCGCGGACATGCCCAATACATCAATCACATGGTGGTAGATTGCTGTGGAACATTCCACAGGTTCGTGAAATGAAGGACATGGGGGACAGAGGAGTGTCTTGGTTAACTACACTTTTAATACAGCACGGTATCAGAAGAACTTATACACACACGCGCACACACAACATTCACAAACCAGCGCGCTGCTACGTTCCCCTGCCACGATCACTTCTCGTTTGAAATGTGCTCGAAATATAAATAAAAATAAACATGACCAAAATGATGGATGTGTCAGATTCGGGCGAGACCTCTGCAGAGATGCTGTTTGGTGCATACGAAGCTGAAGGGGAGGAGTCAGATCTCAAGCTACATACAAATGTCACATCTGCTTTGGAAGTACATATTTTAGTCCTGCAAATTGACCTTCAGATGAAGTCAAGCACCTCTGCTGAGCAGTTTTGGAACTTGCCAGCTGAAGAAAAGTATCCAAACATAAGAAAATGTGCAGAAGTTTTGCGCCAACATATAAATAATGACGTCCTGATATAGATCCCCCTCTCATTGGTGATCATTTGGAAGTCTGCTGGAGAATCGGCATCAGCAACTACCGTTCAGACTCATCCCACCTGGCTGACAGCATTAAGTGCAGATCATTAGAATAATAGTGTTTTTCACTGGATTGCCCTGTATTGTAACAATATCAAAATGTGTGTAAAAGGGTTAAACATTAAAGCTTTAAATAAAAATTAAGATGAATCCTGGTAGATCCCAATGACCTGTCCACTGGAAAAAGTAGTTCTCAGGCCAGAAACGTGTGGAAACACCCTCTCTAAAGAAAACATGTGAAGTCAGTGATTATTAGGTATGAGATTTATCCATGTGTATGAATCTCTCTTAGCTTGAACTTTTATAATTTGCCTCTGGAGCTTCACTTCCACATTTTTATCCTCATCTTTAATTCTGGACAGTTCTGCGGAAGAAAGTGTGCTAATGCTGCAGGAGATCAAAGAGCCAGCGTCCCGCTTGGAGTCTTTAAACGCGTAAATATTTAATAAAGTTTATGCCTCATGTTTAAAAATGAAAGTGTCACGAATTAGAGGCTCATTTCAAAGTGATGTCCAGAGGCAACGCTTCCATTTACTCAAGGTAAACACTAGGGTCACGCAATGCACTGGCGCCTCTCACAGCACTGAGCAACGCAATCACAATTGGGAAAATATCATGTTGCCATTTTGCCTCCTAAAACTGTTTTACACAGAGACATACACAGACCTGAGGAGAACATGCTAGATGAATACTGAGATCTGATCTCTAAACAATATGTACATGGTTGTCCTACACTGTAATGCCACCCAGGTGCTCAAGGAGAATGACTCCTCCTCTGAGCCGTGGCCCTCTCAAGATTTCTTCCTTAAAAAATCATAACATGGAGATTTTTCTTGCCACGGTCGCTTCGGCTTGCTCTTTGGGGGTTTGGGCTAAGAACTCTGTAAAGCTGCTTTGTGACAACACACTGCTGAGAAAAGCTCTCTACAAATAAATTACTTGAAATTCAATCACAGAGCAGTTGAACACCAGGAGTTCTGCTCTTTGCATCTGAACAGCCCTGATGTTTGGTCCATACTGAGATTCCGCTCAGGGCTGTTGAGCTACCTTAGCTTTTCTGTCAGCGCCAATCTGCCCGGTTTATTCTTCGTGCAATTCTTCAGAGGGAATGTATTTGCAGAATTGCGCTTTTATCTTTATCGCGTTGTTGTAACTTTTTTTGTCATTGTTCTGTATAAGGGCGGCACATTGGCATTGTGGTTAGCACACTCCCCTCTCAGCACTGGGGATTCCCGCTTGGAATCTGGGTGGAGTTTCGATGTTCTTCCTGTGTCTACATAAGTTTCATCCCACAGTCCAAAAAGATTTTTATGTTTTTCATTAATTATAGACAAAAATGGAGAAAAGAAATGGAGTCAGAAGACAAGAAGAAATGTACAAACAAAATAAGCCTACGGCCAATTTGGAGTATTTACATTTACATGTTCATTTAGCAGACGCTTTTATCCAAAGTGACTAACAAATATCCCAACTTAATAGTTGAGGTCAGAACACAGGGTTACATACAGAATCCCCAAAGGGTCTTGCTTAAGGACCCACAATGATAACTTCAGTGGAGCGTTCCATGTCCGCGTGGGTTTCCTCCAACAGTCCAAAAACACAAGGTGAACATTCACACAAGGTAACATTCAGATTGACAGATTGGCACCCTGTCCTGCTGTATTTGCCCAGCGCCCGACTCAAGTACAGGATTAAGCAGAAGATAAAGAATGAATGAATGAATGAATGGCTTAATTTGTTGAACTCTGCATTTCTGATTAATTTTTGAACAGTTGTTGCGCACAGTTATTTCTAATAACACAGGAGGTGTTGTTGGTCCAAGGAAAAAACTCAGAGATGTAAACACCCAAAAAATAAAGACTGTTGTGTGAGGAAATCCTCGCCTCAGCCCATCTGGTGCCAACAATCAAGACTTTTCCTTCACATTTCAACAGATTATTAGAATTATGTACTTGGCACTGCTGCCATGTGATTGGCTGATTTGTTAAATGTATTACCAAGCACCCATACACGTTGCTAACAAAGTACTCTGATGACGTTCTTGCATGATGCTAAAAGTAACTCATCAGGAAAACTTTTGTTTATCACAGGAACAAACTGCATCGTGTGATTGCTCTTTTTTTCTATTTATAAATCGACAACACCTCTGACAGAGTAACTGTAATCAGCCGCTTCAGTTTCCCTGCAATCATCACGATCATATGCTCAGGATCATCAAATGATTCCAGCTGCCTGAAGCTGCACTGTAATTAGCAGCATTGATTGGCTATTGATGGGGGAGGTGAGTTTCATATTAATCATCGGGCAGTCAATAAATGGGAGCCGAGGCAGAGGGAGGGTGGGAAGATCAAAGAGCCCAGTTTCGGTAAGGGCTCACACCATATATGTCCTCATTAAAGCACATGAATAATTAACACGTCCCTTAATTTGGGTGTAATGGCTTCTCTTCATAGCGATGTTTACAAAAACTAATTTAAATTAGCAGGGAACAACAAAGTAAATAAAGAAAAATTGTGTTCTCACCTCAAAGTCATGATGGTTAGATGTCCACATACTATAGTGCACCTCTATAAAATAAATATCTTCCACTTAATGCCATAAAAATTGGTGCTATTAGGCCGAAACCCTGTAAGACTGCCAAAGCCTTCACTGACTTACTGACTCATCACTTATCCTTCTTCATGAGTACCTACAAAGCTGAAACTTGGCATTGTGATTCTCTATCATGTCCTTGGAAAAACTTCTCAACTTCCTGCGTTTGATGGTTTGTATGATATCACCATCAAATGCAAGACACCTCCGATGTCACAACGGCGAGTACCTGCAAGGCTGAAATTTGGCTCCATTATTCCTTATAGTGTCCTTGGAAAACCTACTCATAAATTCACGTAAGAAAGCAAGTGCCTGGACACTGTAGTCACAACTCACACTATATTCATTCCACATGTTCATTTTAGATTTTTAATCGGCACAAACCTCCTAGTGGTTAACATGTTCTCCTCTCAGTGCTCAGTGCTGCTCAGATTCCCTGTTTGAGTCCCGATTTGGGTGGATTTTCCATGTTCTCTCCATGTTTTCTCAGGTTTCCTCTCACAGTCCAAAAACATGGATTCAAGGCGAATCGGTTGCTCTAAATTGTGCCCATAGTCTGTAAACCACAAGCTTGGTGGAGGGTGTAGGTTGTGGCAGGAAGTGCATCAGGTGTAAAAAACTTTCTAAGTCTAATATGTGAGTTCATCACTGTGACGCCAAATGAATAATAAAAAAGAAGAATCGGCACAAAGCTCACTCTATAATAATACGTTTATTTGAAATATATAAACTCCAAAGCCATCACTCATTCAAAAACAGCTGCCTTTCAACTTTCAGGTTGTTATCAGGTTCACCACCATAGATAAGCATAAGTATTCTGCTAGTTAAGTAATAAATTCTGTATTGTTCAGTAAGAAGCAATAAATAAAGTAATTATTTAAACCTCAGACAGCATTTATTGTGTCTAAACGTTAAACCACGTTCCCCTGCACTCAGACTGACGTCATCCAGGGTCGGAGAGCTACACCCTTGTTTATGATAGTGACAGACCAAACGCTTTTCTTTGATTCTTTCAGTGGAGGTGCTTACAGAAATCATGTCAAGGTTGGTGTTTAAGGATCAGCCTTCAGGAGTCCCCCTCTGCTCATGGCCACAGGCATTCGTCTGCCTTGCAGCCGCACCACTGCCGTTCTACATAACAGGCACACAGCCGCAGGTGAGGAACAACGTACAGCCTGGATTCAGGAGCTGTGAGGTTTTGTATCATCAACATTGAATTTACAAACACAAGGGATGGCCGTCACACTTTCACACTCCATCTGGATCCGACGCAGCGGGGTCGTCAGGTAGCAACGTTCTCTGTGATGAATGATGCAATGCTATGTATCGAACATGGTTCCTGAACCAGTTCCATGGGGAACTCGGCTATGATCAGACGCATGTTGCTGGTTGCTGACTGACGCCACAGGAGGGCTTTGTGAGTCTCAGCAGGTTGAAATTAAAACCATAACTTCATTCAGATATTAATCTGCAGAAATCAACTAATCTGTTTACATTTGCTTAATGGTATTAGTGGCAGGAGGAATTTAATCATTTAAAATCTTAAATCATAGATTCAAACAAAGTTTTACTTCAATAATCATTGTTTTAATCATTTACAAATACATTTAGCCATTTAATATTAATAAAAAATATATTTTAAGACCCTTAAATGATTAAAAAAAAAAGTAAAAGTACGAAAACCTCCTGGATTCAGGTTGCCAGTCTATCTCAAGGACACACACATACACACACAATTTTATACTAAGGAAGAAAATCACAGTTCCTAAAGGAATCCCACACAAACAAGGGGAGGACATGCAAATGACACGCTGCCCGGAAAACACTAAAGACCTTTTTGGGAACCCTAATGACCATACAAAATGTGTAGCTAGGTGTTCTTTGTAGATTTTATACACCTGTGGTAATAAAAAAAGCATTAAATAATTAAAGAACCTGAACTCAGAGTTGCATCCTTATACTTTTGTCCATGTGGTGTATGATGTCTCGTTATGGTTTTTCAGCAACAGGGTTTTGCGATCAGTGTTATAAATGTTATTATAAATCGGGTAATTCCGGTCCTTTAATCTGAATGATTAAACCGTTTGTCCAGCTGTGACATCACTATCAATAACACACACCTCTAATCGCTTCACATTTGTTAAAAATTTGTGATAAACAATACATTATTTGAATTGTATATGTTTTTACTGCATTCTGTAATTTAGGCACTACATGGCAGTATTTGATTGCTAGCAAAACCGTAAACCTGTTACTCAGCGATCAGTGTTAATGTGGAATGGACTAGATTACGTTGTGGAAAGCCAGGTTATTAAAGATTTTGTTTTCAATCAACGCATTTATGAACAAAACTTTGTTTTTGTATGGTAGTGTGTTATGTTTTATAAAAGCAATACGACACTTAAGGTTGTGTAACTGTATTCCACTTGGCATTATGCCTAATAACACCTCTTTTCCGTGATATAATCACAATAATGCCAAGAACTCTCACTTGATTATTTGAATTTCAGTAAAAAAAAACAAACAACTAAACTGCTCAATATAGCCCTGAAAACTTTTTTTTATGGTTCCAGACTCTTTGCACTCACATTTCAGTCATAACTTGTTGTCTGAAAGAATTTGAATAATGACTTTAACGTTACGTTGTGAGTGCTAATAAAACATTGGCTCCGTCTGGAATAAATGACAGTTGTTTGTGAGACGAGACCGTGTGGTGCAGTTGTGCAGTTATGCGCTCAGGTGCAATCTCCGCACCGTCCGGCTTCACTGAGCCTGATTATTACTTTGAAAAAGCCTCGTAACCCTGTAATCTCGGACCCGGAGCTCCTTCTGTTTATCTCTGCTGTTTACTGAAGATTGATTGCTGTTCTCGCAGGTCTTAATCAGGGCTTCTGTCCTCTTATAACAGTAATGTCAGTGCAAATACATTCTGTTCTGCTATAAGAGCACCGTCACTCAAGCAGATAATGAATCTGCCAAGTTCCATGAAAGAGGACAGCCAACTACTTCAGAACTTTTACACACACACACACACACACACACACACACACACACACACACACACACACACACACACACACACACAAACATCAATACATGATATACAACCATTTTATTACTTCTACTCTTTTTAATTGACAGATGCATTTATATTAAAAGCGACCAACGTGATTGGTTGGTGGATTATTCTCAGTCAGTGAGGTTTAAAAATTACAGTGGACCGTTTTTTTCATCCTGATTGGTTGCTCTACAGATGTGAATGATGAGTGGGAGGTCGGATTTGGGATTTTTCACTGCAATAGTGACCTCTACTGGCTGTTGTGAGAGCCAGCATAAATAATTAAAGAAATCTAAATCCACAGTGGGTGGCTTAATAGTGAGAATGTTCCACTCTCAGTCCTATGGGTTTCCCGCTTCGAAACCCGATCTGGGTGGAGTTTCCATGTTCTCTCCGTGTCCATGTGGGTTTCTTCCGGGATCTCCTGTTTCCTCTCACCGTCTAAAAACATAGATTTAAGGTAAATTGAATCCTCTATATTGCCCCTTTAGTCTGTGTGTGTTTGTGTGTATGGCTGTGAGTGAATATGCGCCCAGCAAAAGATCGGGGCCCTGTCCGGGGAGTATTTGCCCAGTGGCCGTAACATCCGGGGAACCCCCCACAACCCCCCCCCCCCTCGCGACCATAGTAGAGGATTAGGCGGAAGATAATAAATAAATGAATGAATCCACAGTGCAGGTTTCCTCTGCATGCTTCATAGTTTCCATTCCCTGCTTCTGGGTTCGGAAAAAAATCGCTTTTTTGGTTTGGAGACAAAACAATTTGCATGTCTCCAGATTTTTTATTCAAGCGAGTTCTCGAAAGCCTTTCTTTTCTTTTATTATAATTTAGTAAATAATTGATTGTTATTAAGGTGTTAAAAGTCATGTTATTATTGTAAAATTTACTCATTAAAATCCAACAACTGCTTCTTTCAACTGACAGAATGAAGGAAGAAAAGAGAATACAACGGCCGTGCGTGTGTGTATCCACACGAACCCTTCGGAGTCGTGCTCACGCTTCATGTTAGACATATGATCAAATTCAGCAGCTGCATTCACATGAGTGCAGATTGACTGGAGCATCCAGCGTCGGCTTTCTTCCCTCCGGCACCTGTCATAACACCTCTCAGAGTTACTGACTGACGAGATTATTGGCATTCCTCAAACTTATGCACTTTCTGATTTCAACAGGTTTTTAAACCTGCAGTGACTGGGCTCCATTCATCCTCCACCCAACCCTCCATCATTTATAGGATGTAGGGGAACATATGGAGGACAGGGACACAGGAAGCAAACTATCATACATGCACCTGTCAGCAGTAATAACAGAAAAAAGTCATTTAGTGAAATAGGGTGGGGCCTCTGTAGCTGTCATTTAGAGTGAAGGATGTGTGGCCTTTGTATCTGTCAGTCACAGGAAAGGAGGTGTGGCCTTTGTCTCTGTCAGTCAAAGTAAAAGAGGTGTGGCCTTTGTATCTCTGAGTCACAGTAAAGAAGGTGTGGCCTTTGTCCCCGTCAGTCAAAGTAAAAGAGGTGTGGCCATTGTATCTGTCAATCACAGTAAAGGAGGTGTGGCCTTTGTATATGTCAGTCAAAGTCATGATGTTTGTATCTCCTGAGTGTTGAGGCTCTAATTGTTAAGATGGCTTGGAAAAGCTAACTTCATTCAATTATTCATTATGTTCTGCTTAATCCTCTACAAGGGTTCCCCATTCCATTCCAGGGGAGATTGTCATGGGCGCTTGGCAGATACACCTAGGACAAGGCGCCAATCTATCACTGGGCACACTCACTTACACAGCCACACACAGACTGTAGGGACAATTTAGAGTATTCATTTTACCTTGAATCCAAGTTTTTAAAATATAGAAGAAAACCAGAGAGTCCGGAGGAAACCCATGTGGGCACGAGGAGAACATGAAAACTCCACCCAGGTCAGGATTCGAACCGGAAATCCCCAGCTCTGAAAAAAGAACATACTAACCATTAAGCCACCATGCCACCTCAGCCAACTTCTTGTTTTTCTCATTCGTATTCCCATACAATTTTTTTTTAATGTTTGTCGTCCTGCACCATTTAATGTACAACATTAAAATTTGGCAGTGTCGTAGCACCCATAGCTGCTTAGGTTACTTGTGCTTTTTGGAGCAATATAATGTACGGTTTTCGTGCCACGCCCCTTTTTCAGAGAGTTTATTTTTACCACAGGAATCCATTGAAGATGTTTCATAAGCTTTTCTTTAGAATTTTTAACAACTTTACACCTCTTCTTTGCTTTTTGGGTTTTGTTTTTTTTAAAGTCACGTATCCTTTTCAAGAAAACCTTTCCATGTTTGTTCATAAACTTCAGTTTCTAGTTTAATCTTATGTCAATTTATCAGGAAGAGCTTTTAAAAACATTTACCCATTTTTTATTCTTCATGGGTGAGAACATTTAATGAACCCTCAAGGTTTAAAATGTTCTGAAACTCTTTTATTATATCCTGGTGTGTGAGCGTGGTAGCTCAGTGGTTAGAAAGTTGGGCTAACAATCTAAGGTTTGTGAGTTCAATTCCCAGGTCCACTGAATTGACCAATGAGGTTAATCAAATCTCTTAACCCTCATTGCTACAAGGGGGCTGTATCAACCCTGTTTTCTAACTCCAACCAAGTTGGGATACTTGTAAGTCACTTTGGATAAAGGCATCTGCTTAATGACCCAAGGTATATTCTTAAAAATCCTTTGTTATCGTTACTGTCAGCATTTTATTTTTTTTACCCCAGAAAAACAGCAGCTTAACAAAAATATTTGAATTCTTGATAAAAACCATTGTCCACATATATTTGGTCATTTAATGTAACAGAAGGAACTGTAGATTAGCTGCCATTTATATGAATTTTACTTAAGCAGAACCTGACCCGACCTGAATGAGGTGCAGCTCTCCATCGACTTGGAGGCCAGGTGTAGCTCCTGCAATGGATTCAGATCTATATATTTAGTCTGATAAACCTGTCTGCTTAACAAAGAAGGCAAAGCTCCTCTGATGAGAGACGGAATTACATCTGACAGGCCATTCCATAAAGCCGTTCGGTTTCTTTTCTGAAAACCGCTCAAGGCTTTGTCTCTTATAAAGTATGCATAACAAATACCTTTTGTACTTTACAGACCCAGCACTCGTACAGCTTCTATTCATGAACTTCATTATGTCAGGCTACACAGCAGAGTTTTGATAACATTTTCTTCTTGTTTCTGACTGATTCTGTCTTTGTGCAGCCTCTTGCTTCCGAAATTTTTTCACTATCACAGCTGTCATCTGTGTCGCGTGTAATAAGAGCTCATCAAATTAAGGCACTGCTCGAATGTCTGAAGTCACGTGGGTGAGGAATGTCCATTAAATAAAAGTGTGTCAAAAAATTAACATATTCCTTTTATTTCATTGCCTTTAAAAGCAACTAATATTAAATAGACAAAGACATTTCAGACATTTTAATAGAATGTGGCCACGTTAACTTTTAAAACTGAATATTCTGAAAGGAAGCCCATTTAGGAACTGGAGAGAACCTACCAAACCTCACAAAGTCTGTGAACAGAGGCGGTGATGAAAGTACATGTAATAAACCCCCAAACACGAGAGAAGTTGCATCTGAAAGCTGGTAGCTGTTCTTTCGGCGTATGCCATGAGCATGACATAACAACGCGTTACTCGGAACTTCAAGGGGCTTTTTTTTAA
Source organism: Xyliphius kryptos (assembly GCA_025769995.1). NCBI lineage: Eukaryota > Metazoa > Chordata > Actinopteri > Siluriformes > Aspredinidae > Xyliphius > Xyliphius kryptos. The sequence goes on along the minus strand of JAOUQT010309915.1, from coordinate 3,662 downwards.
CGTAACCTTACGTTCAGATCAGGTTGCACTGTCAGCGAGGAGCTCAACAGGTGGATAAAACTCCCCACAGTCACTGTTTGTATGAAAGCAATACATACAATTCAAAAGTTTTGGATCAGACAGTCTAGATGAAAGGGAGGGGATTGGTTTCCAAGATCAAAGGCACATCTTTTTATTTAAGAGGTGCACCCCCCACCCCCCAACACAAGTAGGAACTGTCAGTGCTTACAGACCTGTGATGCTACAAATGAGAGAAGTTTTTCATCTCAAACAACACAGTTAATTCTTATTTCAACGCTTTTTTTTTTGCATTTTATTTTATTTTTTCATATTTTCATGGCCTCTGACGTAATGTAAATGAGAAAACAATAAAACCAAACAAGTACATCATACGTCTCACTATATATATGCTTAACATCTCATACTACCTTTTGCAAATGCTCTCGCAGCGTTAATGTTGTTGTCTTATCACAAAGAGAGAGAGAGAGAGAGAGATGATCAGGGTGATCCTGAGACTGAAAATGTTCTGGTGATATGGAGTGAGAGAGAGTGCGATACGTCTATCTGGGTTGATGAAATCCGCCTCTCAAGCACGCCAAGATAAACATCAGCACGCCGCCTAATCTCGGATTCGCTGTCCAGACACGAAATAGCTCGATGCTCAATATTCTTCTCGGAAAATTGAGTGCGGCGGAAAAAGGAAAAAAAGCCTGTGTGTCTCCGGGGCAGGCTGTCAGTCTCTCGGCGTATCATGCCGATGAGCCACATCTATTTCTGTTTCTCCTCCAAATCTTGCCATGATCACGAACGACAGTTGCAAACTCAGAGGGGAAATGGGTAAAGCTCAAGGAGCTGGCGTTGCCTTCGCGCAACTCATTCAGCCAATCCGAGAGTTATTACCGGTGAGAGAGCGGGAAGGCCACAGCTGTTTCTCTTTACGCATAGCCTTTTTTTCCTTCAGGTTTGTATAAAAAGCAGGTAACAGAACAGGTCTGTGATGCCGGGATGTTTTGTTTTGGAGCTGGGTGGGTTTGTCTGCTCTCCTGATAACAGAAAATCAGGCAAAATCGCAGCCCGGCAAATGGACCACTCCGTTTTACCTGCAGGCACTTTTACAGACCCTTTCATCTTTAAGCACCGCTGAAGTGGACACCCTGACTCAACTGAATACACCACGAAGACAAACATCACTCTGAACAAAAGAAGGACATTCCTCTGAATGTCAGAGCGACGAGTCTCTGTTGTCTCAAGCAAACATCGACAATCTTTTGGTATAATTCAAAACATTTTATGAACTGATGGCACAAACAGCTTGGCTGATCAGGTGCTGTTTTTCAGTTTTTTACACACATGCAAAATTCACCCATAAATAGCACCACAAAACTAAACAGAGGAACTTCTTGCTGTCAAATATTGGTGCTAATGTAATAAAGTTTAACCCATCTGTGCAGTGACACACACACACACACACACACACACACACACACACACACACACACACACACAGCGAAGTGAGCACACCAGAACAGTGGGCAGCCTTGTATTGGGGCAATTGGAGTTTGGTGCCTTCCCCAAAGGCACTTCAGCCATAGTACTTGGTGGGACCGGGAGTCGAACCAGAGACCTTCAGGACGCAAGGCTAGCTCCTTAACCACCAGCCTATAGTACAGTACTTGGTGGAACGGGGAATGCAACCGTGGACCTGCTGCTCACAACGCAGGCTCCTTAACCACAAGCCTATAACTGCCCCAACAGGATGCTTGGCATGCAAGTTTCTTTAGTTGGAACCAATAAAGAGGGAGTTGAAGTAGGTTCTACTTTCATCTATTTTTACCTCTCTGTTGTGCACCTTCGGCTGCTACCACTGATCCCCTACTTGTCACCACCATGGACCAGACAGCAAAGTCACTGCTGCAGCAATAACAGGAGCAGCGCAATCCCAAAAACAACAGTTTAGTTGCACCTGACTCTGCAAGAGTAAGACAACTTCACTGAGAGTTGGTGTTTGTCCACCAAAGTACAGGTGTTTCAGAAGAAAGAAGAAGCCACTTTTGGGATCTTTGTAAAGGGTTTGTTCTGTATAACTAAGATAAACCTTTGCGCTCGTCCTGTTTTTTTTTATGACATCAATCAGCGGTGGGTCGCGGTGAGAGCATCTTCAGCCACCTAAAATGATAGGTTTCCTTTCACTTTGATTGCCGTCATTCCGAGCAGACACAGTAGCAGCTGTGCATCTTCTCGCAGAGCCATCATATCTCGTTGCTTGATCTTCACTAAATACAAGCTGTACCCACTTCTCTCCACATTCAGTACTGTACACCCAGTAATCGACTGAAACCAGACAAACACGGATGCGTTTTCCACTTGAGACGTCACTTGAGTCCGGGAATTATATTGCATTAGGGACAGCGGCGTGTGACATAAGTTTTTGTTTGAGAGGAGCACTTAATGTGACTGGTCTCTTTATGAAAAATGGTCTTGGACATAAACTATATTGCCAAAAGTATTCACTCACCTGCCTTCACTCACATATGAGCTTAAATGCCATCCCATTCAAATTCCATAGGGTCAATATGACGTTGGTCCACCCTTTGCTGCTAGAACAGCTTCAACTTTTCTCGGAAGGTTTGTGCACAAGGTTTAGGAGTGTGTTTATGGAAATTTTGCACAGGTACATTTGTGAGGTCACACACTGATGTTGGACAAGAAGGCCTAGCTTTCAGTCTCCGCTTTAAGTCATCCCAAATATGTTCTACCGAGTTAAGGGGCAGGCAGTTAAGTTTATCCATACCAGACTCTGTCATCCATGTCTTTATGGACCTTGATTTGCGCACTGGAGCACAGTCATTGTGAAAGAGGGAGGGGCCAGCTCCAAACTGTTCCCACAAAGTTGGATGCATGGAATTGTCCAAAATGTCTTGGTATGCTAAAGCATTCAGAGTTCCTTTTACTGGAACTAAGGGGTAAAGTCCAGCTCCTAAAAAACTACCCCACACCAAAATACTCCCTCCACCAAACTTTACACTTTGCCCAATGCAGCCAGACAAGTACAGTTTTCCTGGCAACCGCCAAACCCAGACTCCATCAGGTTGCCAGCTGGAGAAATGCGATTCGTCACTCCAGAGAATGCATCTCCAATGCTCTAGATTCCAGTGGGGTGTGCTTCACACCACTGCAGCCGGCGTTTTGTATTGCACTTGGTGATGTATGGCTTGGATGAAGCTGCTCGAATATGGAAACCTATTCCATGAATCTCTCTGTGTAATTTTCTTAAGTTAATCTGAAAACCACATGAAGTTTGGAATTCTGTAGTGATTGACTTGCGGAAGGTTGGCGACCTTTTGGCACAATGCATCCACTGAGCCCGCGGTCAGTTTACGTGGCCTACCACTTGGTGGTTGAGTTACTGTTGTTCCCAAACACTTCTATTTTTTTTAAATACAGCTGACAGTTGACTGTGAAATATTTAGGAGCAATCAAATTTCACGACTGCATTTGTTGCACAGGTGGCATCTTATTACACTTTAATGCTGGAATTCACTAAGCTCCTGAGAGCCATTCTTTCACAAATGTTTGTAAAAACAGTCTGTGTAACAAGGTAAGGAATGATGAGGACCGGAGACAGGAGTTTTACCCACGGAACTGGCTTTTATTAACCGACC
>JAOUQT010309897.1:0-15117 GCA_025769995.1 Xyliphius kryptos | reverse complement strand
CTGACAAACACAGCAAACCTTCTTTCCACAGCTGGCATTGATGTGCCATCCTGAATAAGCTGCACTACCTGAGCAACATGTGTGGGTTGTAAACACCGCCTCATGCTACCTCTATGGTTAGAGAACTGACCAAATGCAAAAGTGACCAAAACATCAGCCAGTTTAAGTTTTTGTATGTGTTCCCTTTATTTTTTTGAGCAGTGTAGTTTGTTATTTGGATGACTATGGTCCTTCGCATCATTTTTGGCTTTGGATTAGCACTGCTTCTAATAGATGGTCTGAAAGCGCTAATCAATTTTTGAACATACCACCCTCTGCAGGGATCATACAGTTGGGTGCTGTTTCCAAACTAGGTCGTGATGTTCGGTGTGAGGATGCTGTCAGCGGTACAGGAGTTACGCAGGACCTTGGAGGGCAGTTTGAAGTCCCTTAGGCCTCAGAGGTGAAAGAGATGCTGACAAGGCTTTTTTTGCCAGGTTAATAATGTGGCAGGACTATGAAAGGTCCTGCACGATGTGAACTCCAAGGTTCTTAAAGCTGTCAATTTTTTTTACTGGGGCCCAATTAATCTTTACTGTGTGGTATCTCCTGCTGTAGTCCACTATCAGCTCCTTAGTCTTGTTGATTTTGAGTAGGAGATTATTATACTGGGACCAGGTCTTTAGGCATGTAATCTCGTTCAGGTAGACCAGCTTATTGTTGTTGGAGATCAGGCCCACTACAGCAGTGTTGTCAAAAAAACTTGATAATGGATGTGAAGCTGGGAGTACCACACGGTGGCAGGTGTATAATGAGTACAGTAATTAAATTAAAACACACCCTTGAGGAACATCGATGCTTGAAGGTGAGAGATGGATGCCCACACGCACTGCTTGTCATCTATCCGTCGGGAAAATGCCGATCCATTGACCCAATGATTGATGAAGTTCCACATTGGTCCAGCTTGGTGGTGAGTATGGAGGGAATAATGGTGTTAAATGCTGAACTAAAGACCAAAGCAGGTGTGACACCCAAACGTTCTCACCTGTTTGGGCATGTGGAACCCTAGTAAAGGATTAAGTGGAAGATAATGAATGCATAAACAAATTTGCTATTTCATAAGTATTTATCATACTGTTACATGGCCTTGCATTCATTGGTATCCAAGTACCGCTTGGTGTCAAAAAGGTTGGTGACCCCAGTTTATAGTCTATAAACAGCATTCTGGCATAATTATTCCACTCAGTGTTCAGGTAAGGCAGAGCCGACTGAAGCTGGTGTGAGAGAGTATTTACTCCTCCAAAGCTTTCTTGACATCACGCTTCATAAAGACGAATGGCTGCTGTTCTCTGCTAAGCTCGGTGTTTGCGCTGTCAGCTGCGTTACTCACCAAAGTCACGTCTGCATTCGTTAGTCCGAAAGGTGTACTTTTATAGTTTGGTATGGTAGGGAGTCCTTGCCATAAAGATTTAGAGTCACTCTAACACACACTTGTTGGCCAATGGTATCTGCTAATGGTATTACTCCATCACCGCTGCGCTACTGTCACAACAACTTATCTATCTGTGATGCATCAGCTTTTTATACTGCATTTTTGCATGGTAAGATGTTTTTTATTGCCATCACATAGCTATTGACAGGTAGATCGGATCAGACCGGTCATTATGTAAGGCCTAGGTGTAAAATGCCCAGGTTTATTGTAATAGCAGTAACACATGTAAATAATCAATACGTGCTCCTTTGAAAAGACAAATTAAATATTAATGTTGAAATTAAACACATATTTTAAGACTATAAAATAGCATAATGTACTTGATGACTGGTAGTCAGGTGTCATCTTTTCATGACTTTTTATGCAGATAATGACTTCTTGATGCTTCCTGTCACAACTCTTTTCCAAATTTTCAAAATTTCTAATATATCCTGTAAATATGAGGGACTTTTACCATGTCAGCATTGACCTCTGTTACTAATTACACCCAGCATTTATTTTTATCTAATACTCCCACATAGAACAGATCAACTCAGTTAAGATGTCAGTGATTTAAAAATATTTATATTCTTCACTATTCATCGGTAGCAACAACAATATGGCCTGCTTTAGCCCCTGATGTCATAGTTATAACATTTGGAATTACACATTCACTACATGAGTGCTAAGTATTTTTACCATCAACTAAACTGTCCAGACTGAGTTGCCATAGAAGCGTGTGCTTGTAAGCATATCTTCCTTCCAATACATCTGGAAACTTCCCTCCCTCTCATCACTAAACATATCTACCAAAAGCCCAGTTGTGAATCATTTGCTCAGAATGTGTGCTTTCACAGAAAAAAAAAAAAAAAAAAACTCGCTGTTTCTTTGTTCATTAATCAACTTATTAAACAAAATAGTACAGGGTTAAAATGGATTAAAACATTTTTGAATATGTATTCCTCTACTTACATTGTTTACATTGTAGATTCTCACTGAAGGCACCAAAACTATGAATGAACACATGGAGTTATGTACTTAACAAAAAAAGGTGAAATAACTGAAAAAGTTTTATATTCTAGTGTCCTGAAAATAGCCAGCCTTTGCTCTGATTACTGCATTGCACGCTGCTTTGCTTTGACATTCTCTCAGGTGTGATTATAAGTTAATTTGTATAATTAATAATAATTAGAATGCCAACACTGTGCAAAGAAGTAATCAGAACAAAAGGTGCCTATGTTTTTAGTTATTTCACCTTTTTTTTGTTAAGTGCATAACTCCTCGTGTGTTCATTCATAGTTTTGATGCCTTCAGTAAGAATCTACAATGTAAATAGTTGTGAAAATACAGAAAACGCTTTGAATGAAAAGGTGTGTCCAAACTTTTGACTGTGCTGTATATGTAATTATAAAAAATGTGATGTGTGATGCTGAATGGCAGCCATGTTATTTGTGCCTTGTTTCTTCATTGGAATAACTACATCTCTTTATTGATTTTAACAATAAGTACATTACAATGTTTTTAATACTAGAAGTGAAAGTGCTAAGTGGCAAATTAGTGTAGAATAATATGGTGGAAATATGATCATAATGAACAAAAAAAGAACAAAAAAAAAAAACTAATCCATTAAGCATATGGAACTTTACATAGTCATTGTGTATGTTTCAGTATGTGAAAGCATTGTAAGGGAGTTCAGAGAAAGTGTTATTCATATCTATTAGACAGCCATTGTCCTTGGGAAACCCTGTGGAAAATATGAGGTTTAATGGCCCACTGCCATTCTGTAGTCTGTTTCCCTCTCATCTTTTTTCTTATTTCCTCACTTTCTTATGCTCTTCTGTCGGACAGATATGGTAATGGAATCACTTTTTCCCTCCAGCAAACTTGCTCTTTGGAATAGTGTTGGCACATACACACTCCCAAACACAAAATGATTTCATTATTTTGAGTGTATGTGAATTCAGGATGTTTCGTGTGTGACCCTGTAGGGGTTTCTATGGTGAAAGTCACATAACAGGAAATTTGTTTCCTTTTAGATTCTGTGAAATATAGCAAGAAACCTTTGTGCTGTTACTTGAACTTTGTTTTCAGCACTCTCTCTAGAAATATAGTCAGGTTAATGAGATGTAATGATTTCAGATTGATCTTATATAACCTAGAAAATTAGGTTTTATCTTAGGATGGTAACCAGGAAATCAGTCAGATTTTCCATTCGTTAAAAAACGGGATGTGAATTAAAAACCACTTTTCAATATACAGATTCAGATATTCAGAACCTGATCTGGGTGCAGTTTTATGTTCACCCCATACAGGCATTGGTATATATAAATAACAAACAAAAATTGTAAACTAAAATATTATTAATAGCTGCTTTAACTGCACAGACAATGGGGCAATCATAGGATTGTGGTTAAGGAATCAGAAATGCAATGTGAGGGTCACCATTTTGATTCCCAGTTCCACAAAATGCTATGGCTAAAGAGCACCTAACCCCAAATTCCAACAGCTTCAGGCATGTGTGCTTACTTCACCTGTGTGTGTATATGTTTGTGTTACTGCACTAATGGGTTAAATGTGGAAGACAAAGTCCTCTGTGTGTATGCATAGTAGGCATAATAGATCACTTTATCAGATGACCAACTTTCATCAGATACATCAAGGCACAACATATCTGATATTCAGAATGTGTGTAATACATGTTCAAACATGTCAGACCTGCATTAAAAAATAAATGTCCCTAAGGCACATGTTTGTGTATGTTCCTTCTCGTGCTTTTCCTGTGTGTAAGCTTTTTGCCTCACAGAGTCGTTCTGTGTATGGAAGTGTGGGCTCTGTTAAATGTCTGTCAGCTCTTTTCTGTTGTTTATTGTTTGGTGCATAGATCTACACTCAGATATGAATATCATGTGTTGGTTGCGGCAACCACTTTCTAAGCTCCAGGGTATGTTGACCTTTTGCTGTCTGTGTGTGTGTGTGTGTGTGTGTGTGTGTGTGTGTGTACGTACGTGTGTGTACGTGTGTGTGTACGTGTGTGTGTACGTGTGCGTGCTTGTGTACTGAAATTATACTTGTCTGTGTACAGTATATAATTGTAAACCATAGGGTTGTAGGTGCTTTTTGCAATTATTTTCCTTGCTTTCTCTCAGATTTGTTTATATTTATATTTTTAACTGCTGATACATTCACTTTTAATTTTGTAAAAGCTTTTACATTTTCTAAGCAAAGATAACCAAACATAATATCTTGACTAAGTGTATTATTGTTTTTACTATACTCTGATAGTAAGTTGATTAATAGACTTAACTGCTTCAGATTTGAGTGATAAGTTGATCTTAAAATGTCGAGTGTATGAAAAATAATATTCATATATTCTATTATCATTTTCTAAATTAATTATTAATATTAAAAAGTTATTATTCTGGGGTGATGTGCTTTTTTATTTTTTACATTAGTAAGTACAATTTCCATGTTTAGACTTCCATGTCTTGCATTGTAGTCATCAGTTGGATTGATTAATTTTGTTTAATTTTGTTTTTGGAAGAAACAAGTACATACTCTACCTGTATACTCATGTACACTTTCCTGTTTTTCATCGTAAATTTATATCTACACTGTTATTTCCCTTCTTGCTGTTTATCACTAAACAGAATGTCTGTGGGTATTTCTGAATATGCCTATTTGTATAATTGTGGAAAGGGGCAATCTGAATATTTTAGGAGTCAAAAGTTTTACTGAAGAATGTAGCTATTATTTAGACTTTTTTTTAAAAAACTTAGTGACTGTTTCAGCTCATTCAGGCTCATTCAGGCTTTAAAATGAGTTTATTGTGTCATTTTCTTTCTCAAAATCTGAATGTTACTTAACATGTGAAGGATAGAGTCGAGAAACAAGTGTTTGTTTTCACATTAAGGCGATTTGACTGCTGTTCAGAGAGCCTTAAAGACAGAGGTGATGTAAAGAAAAAGGGAAATTCTGTAACACTTTCTATGAATCTGGTATATACTGCATTATAAACACATTCATAAAGCTTTCTAAAGTAATTCATAAGACTCTTTAAAACTACATAGATGTTCAAAATCACACTCATAAAATGTCATAAATGCATGCTATAAGGTTTTTTACCACAAAGAGACATAAAGCATTATAATGCGTAAAAAAACAGGTCTAATTATATTGATTTATCTTTAAATAAATCCGGCATTCTGATATTCATAATACATTAATACACATTCACAAAGTTTCATGATATATTCTTCATGCTTTAGAACATTTTTCAAAACTTTATGTTAATGTACATAGATGTTTATAATCATAGTCACAAAGTGTTAAAACAAAATTACATAATGCTTTAAGCACAAAGTGACATAATGCATTTTAATAAAAACTTTGGATTCCTTAGATTTGTTAGACATTTTTACTTTAAACAAAATGATTAAACCTAAAGTCTGTAAAAAGCATTTATAATCTTTCATTAGTCATTATGTTCTAAAATTAATGTATTCTTCTTCATAAAGAAAATAAATGACAACACTATCTAATGCCTGTAAAGAGAGCTTATAAGCTCTCATAAACAGTTATACACTTATAAAATCATTTTCAGAGGAGGATATAGTTTATCACAAATGTTATAAAGCTTTATGACACTGGGCTCAACAATAAGTTTGTAAACGGTTAAAGTTTTTACATTTTATAATGTGTTATGTCACATTGTGTTATAAAGCGTTATGGCACATTCTTTATACAGTTTATGAGTGTGGTGATAAACATCTAAGTATATTAACAAAGGCTTGTGACACTTTATAACACTTTATGTGTGGGTTAATTAAGCATTATTTATATGGAAAGTGCTACCTAAATCATTTACTTATTGAAGAGAGGTGTGATTGAGCTTTACAATGGGAGGGGGACATGTTAAATATTGTATCATACTACATCAGTGAAAACTTTAGACTCAACAATTGAATTTGGAAACTATGGTCTGTGTGGTTGCATAGTGTTTAAGTTAGTTTAAGTTTCTTCTTAAGATAAGAACTTCAAAACTATTTGATAACATTTTAATTTCAATGACTAAACAAAATCTGGATAAATTCTTCAAACTATCTGGATCAATATGTTGATCTTTTATTTCACTTATGATATTAATAAATTTAAATTATACAGACTTGGTTTTAACCATTTTGATACAATTCTCCAAAGGCAGAGCATTTGCTCTGTTACTGAAGTGATATTGTATTGTAAAGAGTAAATCCCTATTCTGGCTTCTCACTTATCAGGCATGTATTGTTGTGCCATGATTTACCTTGTGCCAAGCTTTGTGAACAAATTTTTAATGACTCATATCGACATTTTATTATAGCATAAACGATTTAGGATGTCAGAAAAATGCTTGTGCAATCAGCTCAGATATTACTTTTTCCTATTTCATTTGTTGTAGCTCAGTGGCTAGGGTGTTGGGCTATCAAACTGTACCGGCCGCTGAAGGAGGATGAGTCCCCCACTAAGCCTTGGTCCTTCCAAGGTTTCTTCCTAAAAAATAACATCATAACAGGGAGTTTTTTCTTGCCACTGTTGCTTTGGCTTGCTCTTTGGGGGTTTAGGCTTTGAACTCTGTAAAGATGCTTTGTGACAACACACTGTAGTAAAAAAGCGCTATATAAATAAATTACTTGAACTTAAAATCTCAGGTCAACTGAAGTTATGTTGAGACCATTAACAAGAGTTTGGACACACCTTCTATTTGCTTTTTCAATATTGACTTAAAATAATAATAGTAAACTCCACCAAAGGATTAGTCTTTGCAAGTTTGTGACTATGTCTGGTGCCAAGCTTTGTTAGGTGATTTTTAAAGTCCAAAGACTTATTATGTACATTTTATAATAGCATAAGTTACATCACATAGAGGAAAATCAAACAACAGCAACCACAAACTGTTGTGGACAGTATAGAACCACAAACTGTTTTATATACAAGCTAAAGTCTTGTATATAGCAAAATAGGCAAAACTTCCACTTGCAAGGCAGCAAATATTAGTATCTTCAAACCTATACAATTAAGATGTATAATAAACAAGAAGTCAATGTGACTCAGTAGTAAACATGCCTCTGTCCCATCTGATTTTAATTGTGTTTTAGCTGTCAATATCTAATTTTGTTTATATGTAACATGTCATCATTACAAACAGAAAATCTTTAGATCTTTCAGAATGCATTTCAGCTTTTCTGGCATTTTGGTTTGTATAGTTATAATTTATGTCTGTTGTTTGATGTATGGTAACTAAAAAGCATTAGCATAAAGAAATGGGCCTTTCTGGCCAGATTATGCTGGCATGGATTCACATATCTTGGCATTATAACATTGAAACAAAGTATGTCTTGAATTACATTTTTTCCAAGTAACACGTGTTCCATTTAACATTTGTGTAAATAGTCTGCTGTGCTGCAGATGGGTTTTATGTAGCACTGTTGTTCTTCTTATTATATTTAGGCTTTTTTGCTTTGCTCTGAAACGCCATTATTTCTGTTGCATAATGAATGGGTAGTTTGTTCAATATCGATTACACCACTTGGTATGAATACAGTAATAGTTTTCTGGAAACCAACAACATTTTTTGAGCAAAACATAATAAGCTGTGATGATTATGAATCTAGTTTGTGTGTTTTTCATTGTTTTAACAAGCAAAAATTATATCTGGCAAAAAGTGAAATTGTGTCATGTAACGTTTAACAGTTGGATTAATAATAAGCAAGAACTTGGAAAAATAAATGTGAAAATTAAAACAAATAATTTTTACTTGTTTATATGATGTTTTATTTCCTCATCAACCCCAGCAAAAAAAAACAAATCATTTGAAAAATAGAGAAAACTGTTTATTATTATTTTTTATAGAAACACTATGCTTTAATATAGTTACATACATAATGATATTATAAATGTTGTAGCTCATAGATTAGGGTGTAGGTTAAAATCTGTAGGTCATGGGTTTAAATTTCAGATCCACTGAGGTTACCTTGAGATTCGTAACCCTCTGCACTCCAGGGGTGCTGTGTCAACCTGGTGTTTTTTCCCCAACCATCAAGTAGGCTGCCCTCCACCCTGGGCACCTGTGCTCACTTCGCCAGTGTGTGTATATGTGTTTCACTGCACAGGTTAAATGTGTAGGACAAATTGTAGATTTGTTAGACATATACTCTAGATTACTATCTCAAAATCTCAGCTATTTAGACAAACTGGGACTGTATTGACCTTCATGTGTGCACAGTTAATTTAGTGGAATAAAGACCAAAAACCTGAAATTGTGTAACTATACACCGTTGCTGTTGTAGGAGCAGTACTTCACACTACAACTAACATTTCTAGTTATTTGTCATTGAGCAAAATGTTTTTGCACCTTTGGCTAAAATTTGTTTAATTGGTTCCTAACTCTTATCTTATCGTATTTGTTTAATTGGTTTCTTACTCTTATCAATCACTTGATTAAAAAAAAAAAATCTTAATATTTTACACTCCACACAGGATGCGTCTCAATGGTAATTGCTGTCTTACACTCTGCCAACAATCTATTTTGTGCCTTTCCTCTGCATCATTAAATAGCAACAATACTTGCAAATATATGTACACCGCTGGGCATGGTGGTCTTGAAATAAAGTGTTTATGTAAATTTCTGGTGTATTGCTGTCTTGGAACAGGAAACATAGTTGCACCCTGACTGAAAACAACCACTCTTGCCAATTTAGGGTCTTTTCAGACCCTCTAGCAAAATATCTAGCAACTGTTTCTGGTGTTATTGGAGACACATGTTGCTCAGTTTTTGTCCATCATCCCTGTTTCTCAACACTCAGTGCTCCACTTCCAAACTGCAACTGAACTGCACATGCCCAAATTCACCACTGATCCCCATCCCATAATTTACAGAGCGGGCTGTAAATATTGTAGCGGGGTAGAAGAACTCAGGCCGACTGCAGCTTCCATTTTCTCGCATCAGACGCTTTATTAAACAGAAACTGGCACGTTTAACTCCAGAAAACACACACACTATGCCGACGCGCTTCCTTCTTAACTCCCCCAACCACGTGGTGCACTTTGGGAAAACTCGTGCATGCAACATGGCCGCACGCATAAAACCCTATGTGGTGTCCAAACCTAACGACCACCTGAACCGCCACATTGCCCCCCCCCCAAGATTAAGCCGTCCCGGCACACAGTCCAACAGTCTTCCGCACGCGGCTCTGTGGTCATTGCCGCAGTACTATCAGGCCCTCCCTCAGACACGACAGGGGGGTCACCTCCTGAGACATTGGGGTGGTATGGGGCCAGCCTGTCCCGGTGAACCATAAGGCCACGGCGCCCCCAAACAATGCGGTACACCACCTTCCCCAACCGAGACTTCACCACACAGGGTCCCACCCATGCAGACTGCAGTTTCGGGCACAGTCCTTTTTTTTCGCCATGGGTTGTAGAGCCAGACCCTGGTGTCAAGTCCCAGTGGCTCACCAAAACACCGGGTGTCATATGCCCTCTTCTGACGGGCCCCAGCATCAATCTGGTTGGCCCTCGTTAGATTGTGTACTTTGTGTATGTGGTCAAGCAGGTCGGACACATACACGGGTCCCATCGATTTACCAACATCCTCATTTGGAGGTGCCCCTCAACTCCCGCCCGAACATTACCATCGCTGGTCTGAAACTGGTGGACTCCTGCACTGCAGAACGGCAGACAAGCAGGACAACCGGCAGGTGCTTATCCCAGTCCTTCTGGTTATGCGACGTCACGACGGCGAGCTGTGTCGCAAGGGACTTGTTGAAGCACTTCACCAAGCCGTTGCCCTGGGGGTGCAGGAGTGTTGTGTGGGTCTTTTGGACGCCCAGGCGGCGGCAAACTTCCCCCATCACCTCAGACTCAAAGTTCCGTCCCTGATCGCTGTAAAGCATTTCCGGAACCCCGAACCGGCAGAAAAACTCGTCTACCAGATGCTCCGCTGTTGTGATCGCGCTCTGGTCCATGATCCATGGCCACGAGCACATACCGGTTACCAGAGTCACTTATGGGAAATGGGCCCATCAAGTCCACCGCTACCCTTTCCATCGGTGCCCCTGCCTGCATCTTCTGAAGTGGCGCTCTTGCAGGGCGATGTGGGCCCTTCTTAGCAGTGCAGGTGACGCAGCAGTAGACGAACAGCTCCACATCATTGTTGCATCCTGGCCAGTAGAACCGCTGCCTGAGGCGGCGCAGCATCTTTGATACGCCGAAGTGATCAGACCCCGCAGCATCGTGTACCGCCTTCAGCACCGCTGACCTCATGGAACATGGGACTACTGTCTGGATCACTCTGTTGCCCAAGCCAGGGTCCTCCCATATCCGACACAGCACCCCATTGTCCAGCTGCTCCGTTTCCCGCCAGCGCCACTTGGATGCACTCGTTTGCTCTGTGTCCAGTAACGCCGCATGACCAGCACGACAGCTTGTGTCTCGCTGTTGTCTTTCTTTCTAATTGCGTTTTGTCTTTTTCCATTTCCGAACCGCGGCCATTAAGCATAAAGGTCGTTTCAGCGCGCTCTGCTTCGCTCACGCCCATTTTGAACGAACCTGGTACTGAAAGCATGACATAGCGACGCAGCTCATTCGGTTGGCGCGTTCAGGAAATAATCCTTGGCTAGTTCCTGTTGCGCGCCACGTGGGAATGATGGATACGCTAAACGCACCATGTGCGCGATGTCAGCTGCCAGTGCGGAAATTTTCTAGCCCCTCTCGCATCGTCTCACCGTCAGCAGGTGTTTTGCGTTTGGCGCCGCTGGCTGTTGACCGAATCTCCCCTTTAGCACGTCCCTTAAGTCCGCCAGCTTACCTCTACTCTCCGGAGCCATCTCTGTAAGCACCTTTAGTGCCACTCCCTGGAGGGCCAGACTTAGGTGCACCACAGCCTCATTTTCCGTCCATCGGGCATGCTGCATCACGATCTCCAGTTGAGCTTCATATGATTCCCAGTCGTTCTCGCCGTTATACCTCAGCAATCTTATTTGCGGATCTCCGGCCGCCAGTCTGCTGTCAAGTTGAGCAAGCACACTCGATCCATCGGCCCGCTGCTTCCGCCTTTCTGTTTTGCGTTCTCCTCCCAGGGTTCCGAGCGTGAGGGAGTAGATTTCTCGATCGAGTGATTCAATCTCCTCCCTAATCTTTCGCTCAGTCGCCGTCTCTGACACCATTTGTAGCGGGGTAGAAGAACTCAGGCCGAATGCAGCTTCCATTTTCTCGCCTCAGACGCTTTATTAAACAGAAACTGGCACGTTTAACTCCAGAAAACACACACACTATGCCAACGCGCTTCCTTCTTAACTCCCCTAATCACGCGGTGCACTTTGGGAAAACCTCCGGGAACCGTTTCCACTGGTTGGCATGCAGCCAACCTTGAACTCGTGCATGCAACATGGCCGCGCGCATAAAACCCCATGTGGTGCCCAAACCTAACGACCACCTGAACCGTCACAATATAATTGCAGTTATCGACATATTTAGGGAGTTTTTTTTCACTTTTTGCTATGCCACAATGTTTATTCCTTAAACACGCAAATGACCTATTATTCAAATTAGGCGATGACTTCATTTAGCGACTTCTAGCTACTTTTAGGAAAGCCAATAGCTTCTTCTTTACTGAAAATTTGGCAACAGTAAAAACAACCCAGGAAGATGTCGATAGTCAGACATTCATTGCTATCTTGGCAGTGAATTATCAACACAGACATGTGCCCAACACATCATTAAAAGGCCCAGCGTTTATGTAAGAGACATTTATTGTATTTGGACACATTAGGTCACTCACTTTAGAGTTATTTGCTTCATAAACGAGCAGGTCAGTTTCTTTTGCTGAGAAGCCCTAAAAGACACACTGACATGCCCTAAATCAAGCTGTGCAGTGTGCGGTTGAAAATATGGCACATAGTCTTCTACTGTTTTTTTTTTTAAACCGTAAACCAGGAATATTTAACTATAATTCAGAAATATTGTCAAGCCAAGCTCCAGACTTATTTTTTACTCTAATTCAGGGGTCACAACCTTTTTGACACTAAGAGCTACTTGAAGGGTACTGAGTATTATGAGGAGCTACTTGTTTGTTTGGTCAGTGATTTGATATTCCACATTTGTCAGATATTGAAGTTTTAAAGATGTATAAAATGTAAAAAATTGACTTTTTAAAATTACTTTTAATAAATAATAATTGATTAATGGTTACAACAGCAAGAGACTGTCAAGTAGTCAATGTACAAAAACACTCAACACATTATTCAACATTTAAAAAAAAATTATCTTAGTTATTATTTTTACACACCTTCTCATTCAATGTGTTTTTTGTATTTTCACGACTATTTACATTGTAGATTCTCACTGAAGGTGTAAAAACTATGAATGAACACATGAGGAGTTATGTACTTAATAAAAAAAAGGTGAAATAACTGAAAACATGTTTTGTATTCTAGTGTCTTCAAAATAACCACCATTGGCTCTGATTACTGCTTTGCACATTGTTGGCATTCTAAGTAATTATACTAATTAACTCTTATAGGCACACTTGAAAACCATTTCACTATTTAACAGACTAAAAATTAGAAAACAAATGAATAAATAAAGAATAAATTTTAGTGTTTTCAATTAAATTTATTAGAAAGATATATTCACCACCTTACCAACACGTAAACGACTTTGACCGATTTCCATTTATACAGCACAGTGTGCAATGGTGCTATTTTGTGTTGATGTAGAATATTTACACTTAACATTCATCCAGGATTAATAGCTGTTACGATTGCATGCTGAAACAAAATACCAACAAAAAGGTAAGGAGCGGTAAGCAGATTAGTAACATTTATATTTTTATAATGCTTTGTTAATGTACACACTGCCGATGTTCATAATCAAAGCCAAGTGCTATAAGAAAATTATATATTTCTCACACATTCATTCTTTAAATAAAATGATTTTAGTTCATATAAAGTCTGTAAAGAGCATTTATAATCCTTTATTAGTCATTATGTACTAAAATTTATGTAATCTCCTTTATATATTATATAAAATATTGCATAGTATGAGAAAGTCTGTAGGCTGGAAAGTCTGCATGTGTGAGTTACGGCTTGTGTGAAAAAAAATATCCTGTCTGTTTGTCTGTGTTCTGATGCACCTGTACCACGTACCTAAAGATAACAACTTAAACAGTACAAAGCCAGGTTGTGAGCTGTCTTTGATAATGTTGGTTTCTTTGCTGAGGCAGCAGAAGGTATAAATGTTCATTAGTAAGGTGAGAGGGCAGCCTCTCTTTTGTGCCACCTTCACTACTCGCTAAAGCCTCATTCTGTCTGCCATGGTGCAGCTGCTGTACCATACTGTAAAACAGTACATCGGCAGGCTCTCGATGGACGAGCAATAGAAGCTTAGTAGCAGGTTGGATTCCTAGTTATGTTTGCTGCGGATTCTCAGGAAATGTAGTAGTTGCTGAGCCTTCTTGGTGACCGCTGTGATGTTGTCAGACCAGGAAATGTCAGTAGAGATAAGGACCCAAGAAAACCGAAAATTGTGGACGGTTAGCACTGTTAGCACACAGCCTTGTCGGGAGTCGATGCCCAGTGTGCGAGCAGATAACCAGTGGGGCTATGTCTGGGTCGGTTTGCTAAAAAGTCCTTTATCCACACACTTTGCAAGTTCTTCCACTTAGAAATCCTAAAGGTGTCTTAATTTTTTGTCTTCGGTGCATGTTTTTAATAATGTGTTTGTTTGTCTCTGCTGCAAATACAGTATTTGAACACCTGTGAAAATCAATGTTAATGCTTTGAGTCATTGTCATGTTGGAAGACCCAGCTACTACCCATCTTCAATGCTCTAACTGAGGGAATGAGGCTGTTCCTCAAAATCTTGCAGTTTTCCTTACTGTATATATTAAAGTTTTTTTTTCCTTAATAAATGTGATTTACGGCTCTAATTTGACAATTACACTCTCTAAGGTTACAGAATCCATTGGTTATAGTTCTGTGCTACAAGTGAGTTTGGAGTGGAGCCGGGTGCACTTTTAATTATTAATACAGAACAGATAGCAACATTTATTTGTCAAATACAATCAGTATTTTACGGTATGGGTGGTAACCCTATATCCACCCAACTTTTATTGTGAATTATTAACTAACTAACAACCCATTTTCACTGCACAAAGAAATGTTATTAGTCACTATATCATTTGAAAAATATAATTACATTTATAAATATTATACAGTTTCTATATATCAAATGTCTTTTTTTGCTCCTTTTTGCATTCAGACAGTAAAGCCATAGTGGATGGAAACCTGAAGCTTATTCTCGGGCTGATATGGACATTGATTCTTCACTATTCTATTTCCATGCCCATGTGGGAGGATGAGGATGATGAAGATGCCAAGAAGCTCACCCCAAAACAGCGCCTTCTGGGCTGGATCCAGAATAAAGTCCCACAGCTGCCCATCAATAACTTCCACCGTGACTGGAGGGATGGCAAGGCATTGGGTGCCCTGGTGGACAACTGTGCACCTGGTGAGTACAAAAAAGAATAAAAAGGTGTTTTTAACTTAACAATATGTGTTATTATATGTGGCGCGGCGCGACACATATATTGATCTTCCTCAGGTCAACTTTATCCTTTATTTACAAAGTTTGCC
>JAOUQT010309881.1:0-15119 GCA_025769995.1 Xyliphius kryptos | reverse complement strand
AAAAAAAGTACCCAAGAAAGAGGAGAAGCAAAAAAAACGAAAGAGGCAAAGCAAAAAGGGGTAGAGGGAGGGAAAAGAAAAATATGAGAGTGGTTAGGAAAAAGCAAGTGAACGAGAGAGAGAGAGAGAGAGAGAGAGAGGCAGCTCTTGTTTCGGGGCTTTTGAAAGGCGTCCAGATTTTTACAGAGCTTCCATGCGATGCCATATGATTTAAATCATCAGAACTCCACAAGAAAGAAGTTCTCTGTTTGTCCTGCCAGCTCAGCTCGACGCCGCCAGGCTGCACCGCTCGCGCCACCGAGAGACAAGCCGGGCGAGAAAGATGAAGGGTGCAAAACAGGAGGGTACGTTTGCATCTGCCGGGTGCGACCTCCAGCTTTCTCCTCCCGAGCTCCACGCTTCTGTTCTCCCATCCGCACAAACCCCCCAGAGGGCGCTCCCGAGCCTCGCGCCCGGTTCGTGTGCCCAGAGTGATTTAACGAGTGAGCGGGGGCCAGCGGGTGCTTCTTTAAATGTGGCTTTCCCCCCCCTAAATGCTTGCTGGAAGCATGGTGGCTTTTACAGCGGACGGGGGGGGGGGGGCGCTATAAAAATAAAGCCGCTGCAGTGATTGGCGACTGGGTAATGGATCGAGTGGAGGAGCGGTGCACACTCTGGGCACATGGGGGCACCAGTGATGGCGGTGGAACTGACAAGTCAAATCCAGCTTTCAGTGATCGTTTCAACATTCTCACAGTACACACTTCAAACCGCCAGTAGGGGTCGGTGTTCAATCCTTAAACCAGACAAAGGCTCACTGCTTGGAAAAAGACGAGTGGGGATTATGGGTAATGAGAGAACATAGCAGGGAGGTAATGAGGTACGGGAGAACGGCCTACCGATTACGTATTTAATTCATTACAGGATGTGGTTCTCAAGCTAAAGGTTCCCAGGTCCACGGAAATTACCAATGTGGGCCCTTGAGCAAGGCCCTAAATCCCTTAATTGCTGCTCGAATGAGGATTGTGGGTAAATATAAATGTAATTATGCCTCTTTTGGTACTTCCTACAGTTTGACTTAAAGCTCTTGGCTCGTGGGGATTTGGCGACCTCTCTGGTAGAACTGTGTTACTGCAGATACCTCCATCAACTAATCGCTAGAGTTCAGGCAGCCTTTTTTAAAGGTTTGTACGGCGTCAGAAAGAAAGGGTCCAAAAGTTTTGAGAACTTAAAAACAGAATTCGTAAGCAAAAAATTTCCATTTTGTTCTATTTTGCTCGCGCATCTCTTTTTTTTTTTTTGCTTGCGCCAGATGTGTAGCATGGCTTAGTGGGCTGGACTTTTCTCGAGCAGCCAATTACTGTCTAGATCCCGCCCACCCGTTAAAACGGGTCCTAAATACAAAAACTGAATGTGAGAAATTTTTAGACACAAAAGGACGATAGAAGCACGAGGGAAAAATAAGAAGAGCGAGCGAAAAAATAAGAATCGCGAGCAAAAAATGAGAACCGCAAGCAAAAAAATAAGAAGAACGAGCAAAAAAATGAGCAACGAAGAAAATAGACATTTTTTGCTTACGAATTTTTTTTTAAAGTTCTCAAAACTTTTGGACCCCTTCTGACGCCATACGGCAACATTATACTGGGAATGGGCTGAATTATACAGCATATGCTACGCTGCAGGTTGTCTTAAAACGGGCAGTTCCAGTTCCTGAATCTGATTGGCTGACTCGTTTGTCCAGCCATGACGTGGTATATATTATGAATATACAGTATATGTATACTAGCAGAATATCCATGCTGTGCTACTGTGGAGAACTTGATAATAATATGAAAGGTGAAACACAATTGCTTTTGAATGAGTGATGACTTCGGGGTTTTTATATTTAAAAAGAATGTAATATTATAGAGGTTTGTGGCAATCGAAATACTCGCTAAGGCCCAATGCATTCTATGGTGATTGCAAACGAACATTTGAACATAATAAAGTAAAACCCCTTTTTTCAAGGGACATAGTGCCAATTTTCTTGTCAGGTACTCAGAAAAACCCCAATGTGTCACTACAGGGGTCTTGCGATAAGTACAGGGGTTCGATGGCGATATTGAATGAACCATGAAACTTAGGAAAGTAAAAAGCAATACATTTTTTTGAGGACATAATATATTGGTGCCCAGTCTTGGGAGTATCTGCTCAGCGTCCAAAACGTTCTTCCCTGGATTGGCATGGGGAACCCCCTGCGATCCCAGTATAGGATTAAGTGAAAGAGAATGAATGGATGGTTAGTTTAAAAAGTTGTACAAAGTTACTTAAGAGCTTGTCAGTAATGACTCCGATGTGACTTTTCAAGTTCCAAGGTCATGGCAGTGTTTTGAGGGTTGTGAAGAAATGACACAGCTAAAGGCAGAACAGAAAGTAAGACATCATTATAACAGCAATTATAACAGCATCATAAAGGTCCGCTAATAAATTCTACATTTGCATTTATAGCAATTAACATGGTCCCTAATGGCTGCATGCACGTACGCTCCAAAATGTCCCTCAAAAGTGTCAGGATGTTGCCTTCTTCTCCCTCCAGCTTCTATTTTCCACACAGAGAGCAGATGAGATAATTATATGCATTTGACATTTGGGGTTGATTTGGGCTGGGATCCCCAAAGTTAGCGAGTGTGTTTCTCTCATCCTGGGATTTCTTGCTTTATTAAAATGATGTTTGCTGAGAAGGAATCAGCACTGCATGATCTCAAAGGCTTAGAGCTCTACATTCACAGGCAATCGACTAAAACAGAATTACTACCTCAAAAGGTCATACCGAACAAGAACCTTAAGCTAACCGACAGACTGGATGAAAAATATTTAACAAATGATCTTGTATATGCTGTGAAAATGTCTCACACTCCCTTTTGTACTTATACAAATTTGCTACGAAAATACTATATGCTATGAAACACTAAATGTTTTAATATGTATCTGAATGATTAAAAAAGTCCAGACGTTCTAGAGCTTCATTTTAGACATTTTAGAGCAGCCATTTTGTTATGGTACAATCCTGTTGCCTGGATTCTGTTTCCCCTTTTGCATTTGTGTTTTGCGTGTCCGTGGTTTAGCTGTGTTTTTGCTGTCTTGTTTCCTTTAATGTATATATCATCTGCTTTACCTTTTGTTGCACGCTATCTAACACTGCTAGTCCCCAAGTGTCTGTTTGCCACTCACTAAGTGTAACCACTGTGATGTCATACGCATACCCTAAAAAAATTGCTACCACAGGATTTTACTAACTAAATAGTCTTACTAACAAAACTTAAACATTTAACATCTTAGTGCTGGGGATCCAAGTTCAAATCCAGATTTGGGTGGTTTCCTTGTTCTTCCCATCCAAAAACAAGTATTCAAGGTTAGTTGGCTGCTCTACGTGTCCCTATAACCAGTGTGTGTGCCCAGTGATCCTAATATTGGATTACGGAGAAGATAATGAATGGATGGAATAAAACATTTCTAACCTTAAACCTGAGATTCAATCATTCATTATCTTCCATCCTGTACTGGGGTCGCGGTTCGCATGCCCATCCAGGGGAGAACATCTCGGGAGCTGGGCACCCAAAACAGGGTTCCAATCCATTGCTGGCACACACTCACTTACACAGCCACACACACATACACACACTATATGGGACAATTTAGAGCATTCAATTTACCTTGAATATATGTTTTTGAAATGTGGGAGGAAACCGGAGAAACCCTGAGAAAACCAACACAGACACAGGGAGAGCATGGAAACTCCACCCAGATTGGGGTGGACTCAGCGCCAAGAGGCGAATGTGCTAACCACAAAGAGACCATGCCGCCCCAACTTAAGATGGTATATTATATTTTATAAAACTTAGCATTACCCCACCTCTGTTGTGTGTGTGTGTGTGTGTGTGTGTGTGTGTAAGAGAGAGAGAGCGAGAAAAGAGCAAAAAAGAGTGCAAAAGAGAGTAAAACATGTCTGTTGTGAATCCTACCTAGTCATATGTTCAAGGTTTTGGCAGGACTGTCAGAACTTCTGCAGCTCTGCCATATTTCTTCTTTTAGTATCTGTTTTTGCTGCTCTAAGTGTCTTGTTTTTATTTTGGCTACTCTTGTGTGTTTGTCTGTGTGTTTGTCTGTGTGTGTGTGTGTGTGTGTGCTTGGCTCTTGTGCTTTCGCAGTGACTACTGCACTGTCTGTTTCCACCACTCATCCATTCCACACCTTTTCCTTTCATAATGTTCAGGTTCTTTTTGCTCTTATTAAATGGCAGAGTAGTGCTGTCTGACACTTGGGAAAAGGTGGAATGAGAATTTTAGGATAAAGGCCTGACTACTGTTTTATTGATCCAAATCAAAATGTTTTAATGCATTAGACCAGAATGCTGGATAGCATTTTAACAAGCTAATGGAACTCAGTGTAGGTGGAAAACAATGTGCAAAATTGAAAATCTATGAAGGCAATAAAAGCGAGTTTAAAAAGCCAAATGGAAAAAAGGTGCTGCTTTCTTAAGTGGTGAGTGTGAATTGTGAGACTGTTAATAAAGTTCAGATATGTTTCTTGTTCATGTAAAAAAAAAAAAAAAAAAATCAGTGTTTCAGTGTAAGACTCAAAGCTGAGTCTTAACTTAACTTCTCATCATCTTATGCCTAATACTGTACTAGGGACACAGGGGGTTTTCAAGGATTGATACACCCAGAACGGGGTACCAATCTATTCCTGGACACACACTATATAGGGACAATTTAGAGCTGCCAATTTACCAATAAGGGAGTGGTAGCTCAGTGGTTAGGTTGTTGGACTATCAATCTGAAGGTTCGGGGTTTAAATCCCAGGTCCATTGAAGTTACAAATGTGGGTCCTTGAGCAAGACCCTTAACCCTCATTGCTCCAGGGTACATCAACCCTGTGTTTAGACCCCAACCATCAAGTTGGGATACTTGTATGTCGCTTTGGATGAAAGCGTCTGCTAAATAACTTAATCTTACCTAGAATCCATGTTTTTGAACAGTGGACAGGGGAAGAACATGCAAACTCCACACAGAGGAAACAAACTTGGATACCAAACATGCTAACCTCTAAGCCACTGTGCCTTAACAGATTTTTTTCCTTTGGGTTTCTATAACAGAAAACAATTCTAATGTATACAGTACTATATGCCTTCATAATACAACCCCATGGGGGGGCAATCATCCCGCCCTTCCTCACAATAAACTAATCATGTTATTTTAAGTGTCTGACATAAATACGTAAATAATCTCTAAAGTCACACTTCTGGGTTTGTAGCTCTCATTGATTTAAAGAAAATAAATATAGTCACTGTTTCTATACTCACCTTCCTTTTCCTGTCTGCGATGTAGCAGCTCATTCAGATCATGCTAGTTAATTCCCAGTTGGAGGTTGTTTTCTGATGCAAATGTAGAGCGAGATATAAAAAAAGATAAAGTTTACGTTTAAGCAATATGATTATTGTAATAATAAATGTTATTTTTCGAACTATGGAATATCTAATTTCTTTGCAAAGTAAGCCAGCGTATCTCATTCATCATTAGTTAAGAGTCAGACAATTGTTCATTCAATGTCACCTGTTAGTTTCTTCAAATTGCATCATGTACAACAGAGATTTATTCAGTTACACATTTTTTTTATTACTTTTTTTGTATGTTTTGCTTCAGTCATCCTTCATTTCAGAACCCTGTTCCAACGAATTTCTGGTTGTTTGGGTTGGTGTGTGGGGGAGGGGGGGTTTTGCATCATTCTCAACTGTGTTGAATAAATGTTTTATTCCTGGCAAGTTTACTGTCATCTCATTCTAAAAACCTTATTTTCAAGAAATAACATCAAACATAATGCAACAAAACTTCATGGATTACTATATATTTATGTCATCCATAATGCTGCCAGGGCACCATGGCTATCACAATTAGGACAGGACCTGGATTTATAATGAACTAGTGGCATTGGCTGCAGGACAGTCTCACTAAACAGATTTTTGTAATTGGAGTTTTTGTAATTATTGAAAATGGACACTTGATCATTTCACAATCTATACATGGCTGTCCTGCACTGTTGATGCTGCCCAGTCGCTCGAGGAGGATGCTTCCCCTCACAGGGCCTTGGTCCTCACAAGGTTTCTTCCTTAAAAAGCAACTTAACGGTTTCTTTCTGCCCACTGTCGCTTCTGCTTGCTCTTTGAGGGTTCAGGCTCGGAATACATTTAATATGCATTAAGAGAATGTTTTAAAAGCATTATATACGTAAAAAAAAAAAAAAAAAAAAAAAACATTTTTGCTGTAAAGTAAACTTTTTATTGAGTGTCAACATGTGGCTTATATTTAATACTATCAGAATACCCATGCTTCACTATGGTGCAGAACTTGATAACAACCTGAAAGCTGAAACACAACTGTTTTTGAATGAGTGATGGCTTTGGAGTTTATATATTTCAAATTAATGTATTATTATAGAATGAGGTTTGGGGCAATTAAAATTCTAAAATTAATTATTCGAATGAGTATAGTTTGAGTTGTGACTACAGTTTTCACACAGTTTCTTTCTATTGTGAATTATAAAGAGGTTTTTAGGACATGATAAGGAATGACAAATCCAACTTCCAGCTTTGTAGGTACACACAAAGACCCAAATCTATCCAACTTGTTGCATTCGATGGCGATAATGACAATCAAACGTAGGAAAGCGAGAACCTGTTTTTCTAAGTATATAGTGGGTAATTACAGTGCCAAGTTACAGCCTTGTAGATACTTGATAAGTGGACAATTAGTGATGAGCCAGTGAGTTTTGTGCTTTGCTTTTATATATACGTATCGTTTTAAAAGTACCCCAGTTTGATTGATTTGATCTTAATTAATATTTTTGTTGTTGCAAAAACTGCAAAGTAGTTTGGGCTGATTTCTCAACAACATTCTAATTTTAATGGGACCTGGGGAAACCTGTGCAGGTGCTTTGAGTTTAGTAGATGATTAGTGTGTCTCACTCAGTTTAAAGCATTCATGCCCTGCAAAGTTGGGCCGATTTCTCCACAGTATTTAATTTTTTTGAATTCCTGTTTCTGTGGGTTTTATGAGCTAGAAGCCCAAATTATGTCAAAATAAATAATTAAAATTGTTAGACCTGAATCACTAATCTATTAAAGTATTTTTTAATTGTAATTATGGAGTTCTTATTTAACTTTTACATGATATTAAAATCTTTTTTCTTATGATCTGTATATATAGCGGATATTTTAAAATTTTACCTATTTCTTATTTGCAGTGCTGTTGTTTTTATACCTCTAATGTAATTATTAGCCATTATTTAAATTGTCCAGTTAACATAAAAAAATACATAAAAAGCCATAGCCTGGACAATTTTCATTTTTATTGAGACACATAGTCGCATTTACATCTTGTGTTATCATAAGAGTTAAGACAAAAAGTCCCAACTTTTGACTTTATTTCCCATCTTTCTTTATGAAAGCAGTTATGTCCGCTTCCCTGTGAATGTTGTGTCATCTGGATATTAAATAATTGTGCAATTATTCTGTTCAAGGTATTTATATATAACAAATTTGTATATGTGTGTCTTTGTGTGTGTGTGTGTGTGTGTGTGTGCGGGGCAGTTCATGTGAAGGCTGGGACATGTGAAGTGATCGCTGCGCATCGCTGCTGTAATAAAAATAAGATCGAAGAGCGATCTCAGACTGTGAAATGCTCCTGCTTACCTGGACAGGTCGCTGGGACAACCAGAGCAGCTCCGTCTTGTGTGGATGGTAAGAGCGTATCTACTCTCATTTGCTTTCCTGCCTGCACTTATCCTCTCCAATGCCAATTCCACCCTCCAGCCCCTCAACCCCTTCTCTCGCTGTCTTTTATGTTAACCTTTCGGAAAAGGTCGACCTATAAATGTGTTTCACAAGATGTTTGCAAGAATGTGTAGCACAACACAGTTCAGCCTCATGAATAGGTGCTATTGTGAAGGGAGCGCTGATATTTCAAATGTCTCTGTTGAGCCACAGGGTATTCCGCCACACAGTAAGGACCTTCAGTTTTCACTATCCAACAAGAATTATGGCTTTCACCTCCCCCCTGTCTCTTGCTCTTTCTCTCACTCGTCCTTTCTTACTCTCTAGCCACTATTTGATCAATCTAATTTTCTGACAAAACTTTAATGCTGCAGTCATTTTACGATGACTTAGGCCAATTTCATTTCTTTACCGTTTCTGTCTTTCACCGAAGTCTTTTTTTTTCGGTCTATCTCTCTGTCTGGCTGGGTGATTCATTTAATACTGTGTCAACACTGTCCACTTGACGGCACAATCGATTTTGATCTCGTTTTCTTTACCGTAAGAGCATTGTCTGTGCACTCTCTCTACAGCCTGCCTGAGAGGAAATGTCAAATAAACAGTCTCTCCACCTTTCTCTCATTTTCCGTCCATCCTCCTTTCGTTCCTAAGAAAACATTGGTTGGTCTGTAAAACATTCCAGCACTCATGCCGTATTGTTACTCTGATGATGTTAACATGGCTAATTCTTGAAGTGGCACTAAATGATAAGAAACAGACCTGCAGGTGAGATTTAGAGCTCAGTACTGCATGTCTGTCAAACCTTTTTTTGGATTAGTGATTAGCACATTTCCCACTCAGTGCTGGAGATCCAAGTTCGAAACAAATCTGGATGGAGTTTACATGTTCTCCCCATGTCTGCGTGGCTTTTCTCATATTTCCTCCCACAGTCTAAAAAACATGAATTAAAGGCTCTAAATTGCCCTTTTTTGTGTGTCTGTGTGAGTGAGAGTGGATTGATGCCCCGTCCTGGGTGTATCTGCCCAACCCCCAAAAAGTGACCCTTTAGCGAGCCATGAACTGTGCACCCTGCAGCTTGATTTACGGTGTGACAGATTGTGCTCTTGTGATGACATGATTGATTGGTGTGATTTGGACATCACATACAATAAACCAATCTACATCTTACTTGCCCTGTTTTTGACATAATGGGGAGGAACAACTTTAAAATGGCTTTTATAAAAGCTGTATTTTCAATGTAATATAATACATTTGTCCATACATTGTATCTTTAAGGTTTTTACTATTGGGTAAATTCCCTTAAAGTGATCTATTTGCTGACTGTACTTACACGTAAATAATTTGTCCTCCACATTTAACCCATCCGTTCAGTAAAACACACACACACACACACACACACACAGACACACTGAGTGAAGTGAGCACATGTGACCGGAGCAGTGGGCAGTCTTGTACATGGCATCTAGACAACAATTTGGGTTGCTCAAGGGAACTTCATCAGTACTTGATGGGACTGGGAATCAAACGGAGGACCTTCAGGGACTAATTATAGCCTGGTGCAGTCTGATTGGTGGATTTCTTTTTTTAACAGCACAGTGTGACCATTTATGAGTAAATTAATATTTACACTGTTTGCCAAGCTGGGCCAGGCAGCTAGTTTACATGATACCCAAAGCTAATGATGGTCAAACAAATTAAAAACGTTTGTCATTTTACAGTGTTAGTTTTACATAGAGTGCTGACACTGCAAAATATTGGATGAATAAAGCCTCTTTTGGGCTTTTGCCTTGATTGTGCTGCAAAGTTAATCTAAGAAACCATCCTTTTAAAACTAAGATGCAAGTAAATTAAAATTTTGCAACGTGTTTTACATTAATACAATGTAGTTAGTTTGTAAATAGTTCCGATTCTAAACAATAACCATTTTACTGAGACATAGTTTTATAAACTTGTTACATTGTGAGAGCGATTTCAGATTTTTTTTTTTTAATTCCCATAATTTCCTATGCTTTATTTCATATCGTTATAATTTTTGTGGCACCACATGTGCATTGTACTGTATTATTAACCATTTGTTTATTGTATTTAGCATCTATAGTCGCTCAGAAATGGTGGTGTCAGATGCAGCCTTGTGTCGATGGAGAGGACTGTAAAGTTCTACCAGATCTAACAGGCTGGAGCTGCAGTACTGGCAACAAGGTCAAAACAACTAAGGTTCGTTTATGGTGACACACACACACACACACACACACACACACACACACACACACACAAACACACAAACACACAAAAACAAAAAAAGTAGTAGCACAGTGGAAATGAAGAGGGATGTATTATTAGTAGTAGTATGATCATGGTAAAGGTTTGTGTTGCTGGGGCATTGAGGAACGGCCAGTGTGTGTGTCTATAGAAGTAGTGCATAGACTGTGCACAGAGCTTTTTATTGATTTTAAAGTCTAATTTGAGTTATACTTTTTCCTCCAGATTTGTATTTTGTAATTTGCAACAACTCAATATTTTAATCTTTTACATTTAAGCTGGGTGTCATTGTCATAACAACAATGAAAAACCCCATGGGCCTGAATGACTGAGTCCAATATGGCTGTATAAAGTAAAAACAAAAGACACACACTGAGACTAAAACAGTCCAGTGCTTTCATGATGACATTTAGATACATTACCATTCCATGACACCTTAAAGGACCCTTCTGAAAGGTGGGATTGGGACCATTTAAGTGCCATTTCTTATATGCTTAGTTCAGAAAAAGTGGACAATTGAATCATGTGTGGAAAGCAGCGGAAAGGTCTATCAGAAAAAGGACAGACTTGTTAAAATGCATCCACAATATTGTGCTCAGTATAAAGGACAACACTGATGCATTACTGCTGCTGGAGCCAAAGAGAAAATTACAAACCATTAAGCTTACAACAAATGTTTCATCAACAAATTATTGATTCAAATATCTAACAAGATTGAAACAGAGTAATTAGTATAGCACGGACACCCAGACATAAGGTTATTTAGCAGATGCTTTTATCTGACTTACAATTATCTCAACTCAATTTTTGGAGTGGCACGGTGGCTTAGTGGTTAGCACATTCACCTCTCAGCGCTGGGGATTTCCGGTTCGAATCCCAATCTGGGTGGAGTTTGCATGTTCTCCCCATGTCTGTGTGGGTTTGCTCCAGATTCTTCGGTTTCCTCCCACATTCCAAAAACATGAAGGTATATTGAATGTTCTAAATTGCCCTGTATAGTGTGTGTATGTGTGAGTTAGTGTGTACCCAGCGATGGATTGCTGCCCTGTCCTGGGTGTATCTGCTCTCCCCTGGACGTTCTCCCCTGGATGGGCATGGGGAACCCCCCCACGACCCTAATAAAGAAATAAGTGGAAGATAATGAATGAATGAATTCAATATAATTGGTGCCATTTGATGACTTATGAGTAAAAAATGTCTTATTTTGTGGCATGGCTTCAGGTCTGGGCTTTAACTCACTCAGATGACACAGTGTCCTGAATCTCATGAGGACTTTGTATGTAATTTTAATACAGTACCACAATTGTATTACATTGTAAGGTAAAGTTTGATTCTCAAGGTTAAAAAATGAATATCAGCCCATTAGCTGGTGCAGTGTCCCCGACCACTCAGCACACAGCCCATTAATGCTAATACATTTACATTCAGCATTGCAAGCCTGCCTTTACTGTGTCCTTATTACCCAGCATACAAGATGCAGTGAAGCTACAAGGACAAATTTAAAGTAGATCTTTGGCACTTTGGAGTGCCCACTTGGTCCGGGCTGTTCTGCCCTATCTCGTGAGCAGCAGCTATGAAAATTGCATTAGGAGCAATAACACCGAGTGTGTATTGGACTCTGTTCTCAGTGGAGCACAGAATGTGCTGATACACCTCTCTAAGCCATTTGAGTTCCATAACCATTTGAAGGTTGAATAAGCCATAGAACCGTTTTTACATTTTCTTAAGTTTAGTCTGTCAAAGTTGACATAGAACTGATGGCAAGTGCTGAAAGTATTCTGAAGACGGCGGATGGGGAATTTTTGCAGGATGTTGATTCATTACGCAGAAAAAATACCAATAAATCAATGATAACCTATATTATAGTATATAGGACCCGTTTGGACACGCCTCCTTTTTGTTTGGTAATGTAGCTCAGTGGTTTGTGTTTTGGGCTAGCAATCCAAGGGTTGTGGGTTCAAATCCCAGATTCACTGGCATTACCATTGGGGGTCCTTGAGCAAGACCCTTAACCCTCATGGCTCCAGGGGTTCTGTATGTAACCCTGTGTTCTGACCCCAAATATTAAGTGGGATACTTGTAAGACGCTTTGGATAAAAGCGTCTGCTAAATGACCAAATGCAAATGCTCCACTTTGTCCGTTGTATCAGTGTTACAAACGCCGCTACGGTTGTGTAGGAAGAACGGGGAGGCGAGTACCAGCCACGGTTTGGTAAGGCTACATTTATTAGTGTTCAAAATACCAATACAGACAAAGTAAACGAACAGGAACCATTCATTCATTATCTTTCACTTATTCCTTTATGAGGGTCGCGGGGGGGTGGTTCCCCATGTCCAACCAGAGGAGAACGTATCGGGCGCTGGGCAGGGCGCCAATACATCGCTGGGTACTCACTCACACATACACACATTATACAGGGCAATTTAGAGCATTCAATTTACCTTCATGTTTTTGGAATGTGGGAGGAAACCGGAGAACCCCAAGGAAACCCACACAGACATGGGGAGAACATGCAAACTCCACCCAGATAGGGATTTGAACCGGGAACCCCCAGCGCTGAGAGGCGAACGTGCTAACCACTAAGCCACCATGCCGTCCGAACAGGAAGCAAGGCAGAAAATAAGCAACTAAAACGATCTTGCAGTCATAGAACTCGGTGCAAACCTTAAATCGAACCAAATCAAACAAGGAAGGTCTGTGTGCTAATCAACGCAACAAGGGACAAACGAGGCAATCAATACGAATAACTAAACAAGTCTCTAAATCAAACCGTTCCTAGTTAGGAGGGCAACGCCAATTCCTATTTAGTTCCTAATGGAACAATTGGTTCCATTTACCGTAAAGATGGACTTTGTAGTTTTACAATTACAGACTTTAGTCCATCTGTTTTACTCGGTTGTTATGGTCAGCACCACAGAGCAGGTATTATTTGGGTGGTGCATTAGTCCTATCCCAGCAGTGTCACTGAGGTGTAACATGAAAATACAGCAACACTGCTGCACTAAAAAACCCCTCACCACGTCAGTGTCACTGCAGAACTGACAATAAACAATCCACCACCCAAATTATACTTGTTCTGTGAACCAATAGGGGTCTAACAAAAAAACAGCTGTACTACGGTCTGTAATTGTAAAACTACAAAGTCCATCTATATGGTAAGTGGAGAAAATACAATCGAGTAAGAGGAAGGTGTGTCCAAACTTTTGACTGCACAGAGGGGTTAATCACAGTATGTCCTTGCTTGCAACAAGTAAGCCTTTCGTGGATGCTTTCCCCCCATATTTGTGTCTTTGGGACCCCATCTGCCACCAGTTAAACCTCTTACTGTGAAAATTTCCAGAACTATTACTTTTTGATTTGCTTTATTTGTGTTGCACAGTAATATTTTTACTGCCCTTCTTTCTCCCCCCATATTCACGAAACACTATTAGATCCATCAGACATCAAAAATTGTTTTCGTTTTTATCACTCGCTTTGGGCTCCAAGCGATTTAACCTAGTTTGTAGTTTTGATAGCATTTTTATAAAGTCCCAACCTCAGGGTGGCCTTTAAGATGAGGACAAAACAATCATTTTTTAAAAATATTTTTCTTTGCATGGTTACAGGCTCCGAACCGATTTCCATTAAAACCGTGCTTTTAAACTGATTTCATGAGATATTCGATATGATCCAGTACAAATTTGATCAAAAGGTCGCCCTTGTAATGGATCCATGCATTAGCTGGTAATCTCAGATATCACGTGTCGGAGAAACGACGAGCTTTTGGTGCATACATCAAGCTTTGGTTTTTTTTGTGTGTTTTTTCTTCTTTTTTTTTTTTTAAAGATCCTGCTCGTCCATCCTTTCCCTCACATCAAGGGAGCATGTTTATCTAATCATTTGAAAAGGGCACCTGCTGGGTTGATCCTGTTCAGATAAAAGCTGTATTAAAAAAGCAAATCACCTTTTTAGCCAACCAGCCATTTAGCTGATCTGCATTTAGATGAAATGCACATCTTTTTAAATCCGAGAACTTTGTTTGCCTCGTTCATGAATTTCCTTCAGAGAGACAAACACATCTTTACACTATTATGAATGTTTTTGATATATATGTAGTCTATGGCGTTGACAGCTCATTCATCATGAGCTTTGTCTCAGTTCTCTCTGCAGAAGCGATGTGTATGGTAGACGGAATTAACAGATCAAACACCACCCAACATTCTTCTGCTTCAGCATGAATTACCCATAGTGCACATCTTTCATAAACGGGTTCTTTAAGCATTCATGCAGTTTTCACATAAAGCTACCGAGCCGTGCCTTCGGGTTTGTCAGTCACGACGACGACATGATTTTATTACCTAATAACGCATAACGTTAAACCCAATTTTATAAAAAAAAAATAAGGTAGAGTACTTGTTACTGGAACTATATGTTCTATATCTACATTTTGCATGAAAAAGAATAGGTTTCATTTATTTATTCATTATCTTCCGCTTATTCCTTTATGAGGGTCGCGGGGGGGAGGTTCCTCATGCCCATCCAGGGGAGAACGTCTCGGGCGCTGGGCAGATACACCCAGGACAGGGTGCCAATCCATCCATCCATCCTGGGTACACACTCACACAGTCACACACATCCACACTATACAGGGCAATTTAGAGCATTCATTTTATTCCTGTAATCCATGTTTTTGGGATGTGGGAGGAAACCGGAGAACCCGGAGGAAACCCACCCAGACACGGGGAGAACAACACACTTTAAAACAGTACCACAATAACTCATCATTTATTTTTACACTGATTTATGTTTAATTCCTAACTGGCTATCATGCTCAGTTATTAGGAAGACAGTCATTGGCTTGTGGCAAAAAAAAAAAAGAAGCCCCCAAATGCTCCCCAGGCGCTGCGTACAGAGTTGCCCACTGCTCACCAGTGTGTGTGTATATGTGTATGTTTTACCGCACGGATAGGTTAAATGTGGATGACAAATTTCTCCACGTGCAATCACAGTAGGCAGAAAATAGGTCACTTTATCACTTTATCAATAGATACCTGCCCTGTATGTTTATATAAATATATGTATATATATATATAT
>JAOUQT010309874.1:0-15119 GCA_025769995.1 Xyliphius kryptos | reverse complement strand
CGAAATCCTCGTCTCTGACTCCTTCTTTTAAGCTAAGCATTCAAGGTAATTCTCTCATATTCAGAAGGCAGTTGCCCCCCTCCCGTTCAAGGTGATAATCTCTTCCAAGAGACTCTTAAAGATTGCGTGTCTCTCAATTTGAAATCTGAAACACGGGCCCTGATTAAATTGGGCACTTCCACTCACCTCACAAACTTCAAATTTGGCAGAGAAATATAGGAACTCACCTATACAGTCAGAGTTGTAAAAAAAATCCCACGGGGGCCGACCAGGGGAACCAATACACAATACGGGTCCTGCTTTAATTGGACATTTCTACACACATCACATACTTCAAATTTGGCAGAGATGTACAGGACCACCACTACACTCATAGAGATATCAAAAATTCCCAGGGGACCCAATCCAAAATGTGCTTCGCAATGATTATTAACAAATCTCAGGGTCAGTCTCTGAAGGTCGTAGGTGTGGACTTGAGGCACGACTGCTTCTTGCACGGCCAGCTCTATGTTGCCTGCTCCAGAGTTAGCTCAGCTGATAGCCTCATCATACTCCAGTCACAGAGTCGCACAGCAAACATTGTATACAAATAAGTCATTACATCATAACACACGACTCAGAACACCTTCATTTGACAAGAACATTCCCTTTTACATCTCCAGTTTACATTTCTTTTCGTTACCAGTAACCTTCGTAACATCCTGATTTTACAAATAAGGCTTTCAAAACGTTTCTTATCAACCTCTTCACCATTGCAAACTTGGCAGACTCATTCCCATCATGTTCTTGCAAAAACTAAATGCTTTTTGCTTCCTTATGTTTCATGGTTCCTTTATACTGCTAGCGAACAAAACCGAACATACTGCTATACATAGGCCTACATTATAAGCTCTAATCACCTGACAAGTGAGCACGGGTAGTCGGCTAGTGTTATATAAAATACTTTTTGTTAAAAATTTAATTTGAACCGTAAAAGCTTAAAAGAAAGATAAATATGACTATGTATCTCTACAATCCCGTTTTACACAAGGAAACAAGAACTATGAAGTGTACAGGGTCAAGTTCAGGTGTGAACGCACTGAAACACATTTAAAGAACAGTGAGATCTGATCTCTCAGACCACATTCGAATAGTCTGGGACAAATATGGCTACATTTGTTTAACAGGGTAAACAAGACTCCATTTTTGTAGACATTAAAACTTATGTCTTTTCCTTCCTACATTTAATTTTTAAAGAACTCGTACCATCTCAAGCTTTAATTACTTCAGACTTGTAGACTGTGATGTTTACTGTTTTTAACCCCTTGATATATTTCATTTACTTTATTAATAGCATGCAATTATGTGCTTATTTGTATATAAAGCGAGTTTTAACACAAACTCAAATGATTACACTATGCATCCAAATACATCTGATCTAAACAGGCAAATGATGTGGCGTTCTTTTGCCATGCTGTTTAAAATGAATATACCACAAGGGGGCATCGTTTATCTCCATATTAAAAAAGGCATAACTCCTGTTAAGATGAGACATCACAATAAAGGGCCGGCCTTCATTCGAAACCGAACTCCACCTTCCTTGAAAATGGGTCCATTTCTAATGCAGCCGACATATCGGTACTTAAAGCAGCGTAATTAAGACTGTTGTATGTAAACGTACGTTTACAATAACAACTGTAATTTGTAATCTAATTGCTTCCCGCTGCTTTAGGCTGTGTTAGCATTTAAGAGACGTTCAAAGCGGAGTGCATCTTATTTTATTGTTGAATCGACTTGATTACTGGTAGGTAAAATTTAAATAGTGCACTGTGAAGTGCAGAAGATGAGATTTAGGACAAACAGCTGGTCGAGCCGAGCTCTGTCATGTGACCAAAAAGAGAGCGAGTGAGAGAGAGAGAGATTGCACATTTGACAGGCGTCGTCTTAAGGCGATGCTGCTGTTTTTCTGTAAAGTAAATCGCGCTTTTTCTTTATTAAATTTGATTCCTTTGATGAAAGCTGGTGTAAATATAGCGGGTTGTATATCTGTAACTGCCTATCAGTAACATTACCGAACATTAGCTAGAGAACTTCTGAGCGCTGCAAGTTTACACAGAGGCTGAATAAACGGGACGAAAGCTGGAACGATTGGAGCCATTTTTTCTCTTCCTTTTTTCTTTAGTAATTATTTTTTTCATGGTGCTTGTTAAGCTTCAGTAAGGAGCCGCGTGATAAAGAATTACTGAAGGACAAACCGCTAAACTCCGACTAATTCATCTCAGGTAAACATTTCAGCTCACATACAAACTGTCTGCTGCTTAACGATCGACTGTCCTGCGTTATAAAGCTTATACCGACTTATTAAACACGGCGCTGTTGTAATATGACGTGTGGTGGCTTCTCGGTTTTGGTCATAAAGCTGGTTATTAACCGATAAACCGAGGCACTGAGGATTCACGTGACTGAATTAACGGTTTTAAAATATTTGAGTCGTTAACGCAGAATTATTATTATTTCTGATGCCAAACCCGCAGTGTACTGATCCAATACTATATTAGAACAGTTTGCATGTGTTAACCTTCATTATTAACCTTTAAAAATACTGAATGTAATAGCTAGACCTGTTAATTAAATAAAATTAAAGTAAAGATTTGTTTAGTTGTCAGCACGTTCGCCTGTCAGTGCTGGGGATCCAGGTTTGAATTCCAATCTGGGTGGAGTTTTCCTGGGTTCCCTCCCAAAATTTAAAAACATGGATTCTAGGCTTCTCTAAATTGCCCACATATACTTGTGTTTGTGAGTGAGTGAGTGAGTGAGTGAGTGAGAGTGTACCCAGCGATAAATTGGCACCCTGTCCTGGGTGTAAATGCTCAGTGAATGCCCGTAACCTTATCCCCTGGATGAGCATGGGGAACCCCTCCCCAGACATATGACTCACCACTGTACCATTCACATTATACATTTTTATTAAGTGATCTATTTCTATTTTGCCTACTGTATTTACACACAGAGGAATTTGTCCTGCACATTTAACCCATCCGAAACACACGTAAATATGGACACTTGTAAAGGGAGCACACGTGCCCGGGCAGCCTTGTATACGGCGCCCGGGGGGGCGATTGGGGTCTTGCACTTCAGCCATTGTATTTGGTGAATTAATTGAGAGTGATTATTAATATTAAGGGTTATTGAGTGATTCATAATATAAATGTATAAGTATATTTTTTTCACATATGAAAAAACTTGCATTTCTCTAGATAAATCATAACTGATAATCAGGGGCTTTCTAAGCATTACTGGTATATACTGGCAAAAGTATGTGGACTTTGGAGTATGTGCAGGGGAGTGTAATGGTAAATCTGCAGTCCATTTTTTTCACAGTACTTGTCTTCACTGTTTCAGGAAAGACTTTTTCATGCTCCAATATTTCTGTGCCTAATATGTAGCTCCTTAAATACAAGCATTAATGAGTTGTTTAATATCCATCTACATTTGTCATTGTAACGTGTTGACACAGGATTCCTATTATTTTAGAATGTGTCATAGTAAATCCGTCACAGACATCTCCAGAGTCTTCTGCTTTTGAGATTGTTTTCAAAGATGTGGGGGTTAAACTCCTGAAATAAAGTCAGGTAACAAATAATGTTTATGAAACCTTTCAATATTCAAAATCTGACAATGTGAATGTGGGACAGAAAATGGATGATGGTAAAAGAACAGCATTTTAGAAAAAGGTTGAGACACTTGAATGAAGTGCCTGAAACTGAAAAACAATTCCAAACTGCAGAGCTATAATGATGCAACGGAGTGTAAGAACTTAGCAAATGTCTGCAGCACACACGCTCTGGAAAGAGATCTGCCATGACTGTAAGTGTGTGTGGGAAGGTCATCCGGTTTAGTGGTTTGGTAAAGTATCATGAAAAGACATTCTTTTCTGGTGAGATGTCAACCACCTCAATTCCTGTCTTTTGCGCGCACACACTCTCTCTCTCTCTCTCTCTCACACACACACACACATCATGGTGATCCCCTCAGGCTAATGTATTTCCAAAACAAACATGGAGAAAATTCCTGTAGCTCTTCGTGTATGGGGGGAAGTAAAGGGTAGAAAATTGAAGCAGAAAAGAAGAGAAAAGAAAGTCTTCGAAGAAAAACAGAGGAGCAATGGACATGAGATTTATTTACACAAAAGTACCTAAACATTTCCTCTCAAATAATGTGTGGTGTAAATAATTTAACCAACAGTTTTGAATTTAACACTAAATGTATTTAGATCAAAAGCATCGTTGTGCAACAATCTGATACATATTTCAATAAAGCATCTTCAAAAGGCATGTGATAAGAGACAAATAGTCCTACAGTTAATTGACAATAACATTTTTCAGACTACTTTGTCACGCCTGGTGACAGTTAAAAAACAGTGTTTTTTTTTTAATTTTGGGGCAGTCGTAGGCTTGTGGTTAAGGAAGCAACCTTGCAACCTGAAGGTCGCCTGTTTGATTCCCAATCCCACCAAGTGCTATGTCTGCAGTGCCCTTAAGATAGGCACCTAACCCCAATTGCTCCCCGGGTGCCGTATAAAAGGCTGCCTACCGCTCCAGGCACGTGTGCTCGCTTCACCAGTGTGTGTATTTGTGTGTTTCACTGCACGGCTGGGTTAAATGTGGAGGACAAATTTTTCTGTGTAAGCACAGTAGGCAAAATAGATCACTTTATCAACAATGTAGTTACACTGCATGCTGGGAAGTGCAATAATTTATAAGATGTATTATAACAAACATAATAAAAGCACTGTTTATAAAATTCCTAAAGGCACATGCATATCATACCTAACTAACATAAAGACAAAAATACCTCAGGTAGCATGTGTCCCCCACAAACCATACAATAACTTAGGTGGTACACTACTCTTATTACCGTGCACAGATGGTTGCTTCCTGGAGAATGTGCACCCTACAAAACAAGTGAACAAAGAAGGTACCTGCCATCTTGGAGGTACCTTACCATCTAATGCTGCTGCAACAACCACCCTGGGATTGTTCTTTGCAGCCGCTCCAAGTGAGCACCACCTACTTCTCAAACCAGAACTGCAGCAGAGCACTGTAAGTCATTCAGGTTCCCTCTAAAAGGAAAAGTCGGCAGCATGCAGTAAGATGCTTGATCTTGCTAGCCTTTGGCAGAAACCGAGGGCTGCAGTTGTGGTTGCATCCTGCTGGCTGAAGTATCGCGTTTCTCAGCCCAAAGGCGTCGCTCACCTGGAGACACTTGAAACGAAAAAGGGCTCCCTCCTCCAGCATTTCAGTGCAGTTGGTAGAACAGTCAATTTTAATACAATAGTCTTAGTTAAACAAAATGTTTAATATTTAATAAGTTGTTAAAACAATGCTCCAACAACCTTTATTCTGGAGTGTACCCAGTATCCTCTACTTCCCATCAATTCGGCAAACCAAAAAAAAAATCACAATAAATTTACATACTCATTCTGATGTTTTTAGGACGCTGCACCAATCTATCATACCAACCCTTCTAAACTCTCTTTTTAATATTTGGCACAGTACCCACCTTGAACTGTTCCTCCAAACCTGTAGTATCAAGCACTACCCACCATACTGAACTGTTCTCACATGATCCTCCACCAAAACCTGCCACCCAACACTATATACATAACCTTTTTCTATAATCCTGCATTGCTTTCTGTCTGCCTGTCTGTCCCACCCAACTCCCCAAACTTTCTCTCTTTTTCCCGTTTTCTCATGCAGCTGGTTTGTGTTATTGTTTATGAGCTTGGCACATTTCTTTGCATTTCTGCTCTTCTAAAGTCTTCTACAGAAGAAAACAAACTGAGTGAATGTGCGCCCTGAGGAATGTTAGGGGTTGGAACTGAAACAAACAGCAGATGAACAACAGCTAGTATTTGAACTGTATATCGGAACTACAATCACAGGTGTGTTCATTATGCATATAATTAATTGCCTTAAGATATTTTATTTCAAAGTACATTTTACACAAAAAAAATGTAAACAATATGTAAAGTGTTAAACCCTTTTCATTTTATACTGCAAAACTGAACTGAGCTGGAATTTATGCAGTCGTTCTTGTTTTCATCAATCATCAGATATAAACACTGTTACGCATGTAGGAAAAGCTCTGAGGCGCAGTCTGTAAAACACACCCCTATTCCTACAGAAATCCAAGGAGACATAAATGAGACCTTTAAATTCATACAGTAAGTGTGTTACTGTTGTGTAGCTTTGGCATTTTGACTTGAATTTGAGTTATCTGAGATTCACATCACAATCCTAGTTACATTAATACAGACTGAAGTGTCCATTGCAATGAAACAGCTAAGTGTATATATTAAAAAAAGTGCTTGGGTTGTCATGGGTGAGAGACCGAGCTGCAGTGAACAGCAAGCTGTGAAGACAGTCACTTCAGGTCATTTGTGTGTGTTTTGGAAAGTAGGAGGAAAGTAAGGAGGGAAAAATAACTGGCAAAGTACAGAGGAATGATGAGGGAGGGAAGGACTGGTGTGTGTGTTTCTCGAGGGCAGGCTGTAGCTGCGAGCAAGGGGGAAGATCACTTTAAGTAGGGCTGTTTGAGAAGAAGAGAGTTTGAGGGCGTTCATGCGCTAAAGTATTTGTATACAGATGTGATGTGAAAGGACCCCTTTCTAAAAAGGTTTTATGTCAATGCTCTACTATAAAAAGTTATTTATAAATAAATACATTTAAATAGTCTGATCAAACATGCATGTCTTCATTCCTGTTGAGGGAGGTGCAGGACCCTAAAACTCACAGTGAAAAGCGCAAGGGTAACACCCTGGACAGTTAGCCAGTTAATGCCATGACAGACAAACACATTCACATACACATCTGGACCTAAAGACAAAATCAGTGCATCATGTTTACTTGAATTACATGTAGTTTGACTGTGGGAGAAAATCCATCCAGACCCATTTAGTGGATTTTGCAAAATTAGCAAAGAAAGGGATGCTGGCTATTTGCCCAGGAACTAAACCTGTGCTCTTTGAGGTAACGGCACTCTCTACTCTCCACAATCAACACAGCAGTGTGCGCTGCATATACAGTACATTTGAAATAGTTTGTAAGTCGCTTTGGATAAAAGAGTATGCTAAATGACCAAATGTGGAGCTTTCATAATGTGAGACTTCACAGACCTACACAAAATGAAGTGCTGCTAAGACAATTAGTGTGATAGTTTATGCCACCAAACCAGACTGTACTTTCCAATTTAACAGAACCATGCCTTACAACTAAGGATGAGATGATTACAGTTTTAAATGGTATGATTGTTGTCCAAAAAATCATGGCACAGTGGCTCAGTGGTTAGCACAGTTGCCTCTCAGCACTGGGGATTCCCTGTTCGAATTCCGATCTGCGTGGGTTTTTTCCGGGTTCTCCGGTTTCCTCCCACATTCCAAAAACATGGATCTAAAGTAAAATTGAATGCTCAAAGTTTCTCTGTATAGTGTGTGTGTGTATGTGTGTGTGTGACTGTGAATGGCTGTGTGCCCAGCGATGGATTGGTGCCCTGACCTGGGTGTATCTGCCCTGCGCCCGAGATGTTCTCCCCTGGATGGCCAAGTGGAACCCCACCACAATCCTAATAGAGGATTAAGCGGAAGATGATGAATGAATGAATGAAACAACATGTAGGGATATACAAAACGGAGCCCCATTCCCTTTTTCTCTGTCACACCCTTTTGTTTTTATCATGTTTGTTTCTATCAGTCACATATTTCTGGAAAAATGTCATAGAGGAAACTGTTGCTCTCAACATTTGCAACAAGGCTGTAACCTCCCCGGCGCCGTGTACAAGGCTGCCCACCACTCTGTGCCCGTGTGCTCATGTCACCATTGTGTATATGTGTGTGTTTTACTGCATGGTTGGATTAAATTTAAATTCCCATCCAAAAAAAAAAACAATCTGTGTCTCCTAAAGTACATATTCAAATATCCATTTAAAAGAAAATTGTAAGGGCAAAGTAAACAGACAAGTGTAACTTTCCTTAGGTTCTGTGCGAGTTGCGCCACTTGGTCTAAAGTTTCTGCTATCTGTAATGTGTGTCATTTTTTATATGGATGTCATCATGACTATGTTGAGGCGCTTTTAAAATTAATGTTGCAATGTTTTAAGGGCAGCACGGTGACATAGCGGTTAGCACATTCACATGTCAGCGCTGGGGATTCCCTGTTGGAATCCCGATTTGGGTGGAGTTTCCATGTTCTCCCCGTGTCCACGTGTTCCTACGGGTTCTCCGTTTTTACCCACAGTCCAAAAACATGAATTCAAGGTAAATTGAATCCTCTAAATTGGCCCATTTAGTGTGTTTGTGTGTGGCTATGTGAGTGATTGTGTGCCCAGAGATAAATTGGCGCCCTGTTCTGGGAGTATCTGCCCAGCGTCTGAAACTTTCTTTCCTGAATGGGCATGGGGAACCCCACCGTGACCCTGGTAAAAGGATTAAGCGTAAGTTAATGAATGAATAAATGTAATGTGTTAAATCACAATTTTTTGCAAACAATCAAATATCTCATCCCTGTGCTCACAACAAAGTCACATTTAAACAGCTAATCAAAAGTAATTCTTCTACTTTTGACTGTTTCCATTAGAGGGTGCCACAGCAGATTTTTATCCTCTCCATTTTGTCTTGTCCTGACTCTTTCATCATCACCCCACCTGCCTTTCCAAAACACATAAACCACCTCTTCGGCCTTTCTCTCTTATTCCTGCCAGTTGGGTTTATTCTTAGCAGTTTTTTGCAAGTACAAACAAATGCCTCCTCTGAAAATGTTTAAACCACCTCAGTCTTGTCTGCCTTCATTTGTCTTAAAACAGTCTACCTGTGTTGTTCCACTTCTTAATCTCGTCGATCCTTGTTACTCTCAATGAGAAGTACAGGAACTTCACTTTTGCTACTTCCAGTTCCCGCTCCTGCCTTTTGGTCAGGGCCTCTATCTTTTAGCCAAACAAATTTTCAGGCCTCATTACTTTCCTACTAAACTTTTTTTTTTTTTTTTACTTTGGCAGATACTTGTCTGTCACAGATCACTCTTGCAATTCTACACCACCTACTCCACCCTGCTTCTTACCCTCTGCACCATATTCTTTATTACTTTTCCATTCAAGTATTTATACTCATCCTCCTTCTTTGCTTTACCTATTTGCAACTTAACCTTTTTTCCATCCTCCCTTAAATTCACACACATTTACTGTTTTATTCCTGCAACAACCTCCATGCTTCTTTTCTTCAGTGCATATCCGTCTCTCCAGGCTCTTTACCACAAATCACAATAAGTAATTAACTTTTCTTGAGACTTTTCAAAATGTCTATTTCGTTACATTTTCCCTTGTTTGCATTTGAAAGCTAAGGGAAGATTTGTACAGAATGTTTTGTCTTTTTATTTGGGGGTTTTTAGACAATTTGAATATACAAAAATAAGAATTTACAGTATTTATTTAGTACATTTCTGTGATTTCATTTTTGATTAATACCAACTCTATGTATGATGTTTATATACTTTTGTTCTCTAAAATATATTTATTTAAAAATAAGCAATTTTATAACAACAAAATTTAACGCTTGTATTGTTAGCATTTTTAGCATTTTTTTTTTTTTTTTTTACATTAGCGCCATCCTTT
Source organism: Xyliphius kryptos (assembly GCA_025769995.1). Classification (NCBI taxonomy): domain Eukaryota; kingdom Metazoa; phylum Chordata; class Actinopteri; order Siluriformes; family Aspredinidae; genus Xyliphius; species Xyliphius kryptos. Next base: position 5,477 of record JAOUQT010309874.1, on the reverse strand, counting down.
GCATGTGAATGTATCAGCTCTTATCCTGATTATGGAACTGTATTCTCCCACAATACATTTTTAGGAGACTTTAAAAGATGGTGTAAGGGAGATAGATCTGGACTGTATGATGAATCGACATTGTCCAATACAATATTAGTTTGCTTTTCCAGTTATCTACAGGTCTATCATTCACTGGAATGATTTTAAACTCCATAGACACTCAGGAGAAAGATCTTATTTTGGTTTAAAAGTTCACTTTGTTTATCTTGTAAATGGACAAAATAAAGTAGGGCATTACATTTGAACAGCCCTTGTTTGTCTGTAGTGATTATAAAATTTACTTCTGCTGTCCTATATAACTAACTATTTTAGCTTATTATATGTATTTATTTTACTGATTCAAAATAGAGTAGTATAACATCTGATAAAAATATGTAAATACTAATAATCTAATGATATAAATACAAAGTCGTCATTAAGCATAAAATAAATATTGATGTCATGCATATCTTGATGTTTATTAACTGGTATATTTTATATGGCTCAGCCTTTATGTCTTTACTGAAATCCACTACGTTAACTACAGCTTACAGTTTCTAGGGAAAATAATTATCTTTCTTTTTGTAGAACAGTCAGAAAATAGGGAACATCTGATGAAAATAAAAACAGACAAGCTTTCAGAGTTATTTTAACTGTGATGTAATGTTCCCACATCCGCGTTTGCCATTGACAAGTATCTAATTGTTAATACTTGTATTTGGTCTGGCAAAAAATCAATTTACTTAGTCTTAACTTGTACACACTTGCGCTAGGCAAAATAACTGTACACTTAAAAATTACAAGTTCTATTATTTCATTATGACTAAATTTGTAATTTTCATCTTATACGATTGGTTTTGAAGTCTAATGTCTGGTAATCATTTGATCTAATCTCATTACATGCACAGTTGGTAACTAGTGGCTTTTTTATTGCTTGAAATAAGTCGTGTATTTTTATGCGTTTTATTTATTTATGTTGTTTGTCATATTTATAAATACTGTGTTGTATAAAAAAAGTTATATAACCCTAATGGAAAGTGCTGACTGTTTGGAAGTTTGTATTGACTGCATAGTGTCAGTATGACATGTTGGTGTTTATTTTTAAAATTATGTGTTAAATATAGGAGCTTCTTTAAACACTACATTTTTGGCATAAATGTGAGATTTATTATATAGAGTCTTTGAAAAAAAAATCAAAGATTGGCAGTATGTTTTACGCCGGCACATATTGTGTAGATATAGGCCAGATGCCGAGACAATCGTACCTCGTCAGCACTGCATGCATGGACAATAGTGTGTGTAGCAGAAAGAAATGTAAATCACTTGCAGTCAAAGTTAATTCAGACTGTCTTTTTCCATTTGGTTTCGTGCAGTCTTTCTCTCTCACTTGCTCTCTGTAAAAGAGAGAGAAAAGGATATTGTTCATGCTTCTATGTACATATGACCAAATTATGAGGACCCGTGGCTGTTATATCTATATGAAATGATTGAACATGCCATTCTGTAACCATGGAGTTTTTCCTCCTCTTAACTGTAATAGCTTTTGATTACTTGTGAAGTTTTTTCACAAAGATTTGCAGTGTCTGTTGCCAACTCATTCAGGGAAAATAAAACCTTTTAAAGGATCAACCACTGATTTTGGATGAGAATTTCTGGCTCACGGTCAGTTTTATAGCTCATTTTAAAAATTGTTCAAAACGGTTGATGTCAAGGTTCAGTGGTGGCTGGAGAAATTTCTGTCAAGCTTAAAGAGGAAATGGATGTCCAAAAAGATAAAGGCCAAAACTGTATAGCATGAACATTATGTTCTATTTAACTGCATTTTCTGTCATAGACCCTAAAGCACAGCGTGTCCACGTGGTTTGCAATGGCACCAGCAGATGGCGCTAATTACTTTTAGATTGAATTTTAAGCTTGCAGAACAGCTGTCCTTACACTACTGTTTCATTTGTTTCATGTACATATGTATGTATTTAGTTTTGTGGTGAAGTACGATTTTAGATGATGGTTTAACAGTACAAAAACATAATCTTTTCATGCAGCTATGTTTATATATAACATAACAAGTTCATCAAGTGAAAAGCTGACAGTGTAACAAAAAATAGTAAGTTGTATTATTCTATGTGTTTTTACCTAGATTTGCATTAAATTACAGACATCGCCATGATCTCATTGGACGAGCCCCTAAATCTAAAGATTTCTTCCAGGGAGCGAGTACACAGAACCTCCATCTGTGCCCCACTTCGAGTCACTCGCACTCGAGGAGGACACTCAATCCGTGACCCTAACACAAGTCAGTTCACACGAATATGTATATAAACCCTAGCAGTGGTGATGAATCGAATAAATCCAGTTAATGTAAATCCAAACCTGCATGTGTACAATGAATGGTTACGAATGCAAATGAATATATTTCTGTGCGCAAACACAAATCTGCTAAATCATTGTTGGTTAAGTTTTTGCAGACTCTCTCACATCGAAACTAGACCTGAGCGTGTGTTCCTCCTCACCCCCATCTCCTCACTCCTCCTCGACCTGCAGTTCGCAATCTTCTCCACTTTCTAGGGTTGGTTATCACTCAACATATTTACAAGTAATTTAATTATTCCTGTACCCTTTACATTGTAATAGTTACGTAAATGGGCCAGTAAAAGTGTTTGACACACTTTGGTTTGACATGTTCAGTAAACAGCTACTTCATATGAACTTCATATATATATGAAATTTATATATGTATTAATATATATTAATTGCAGCTTAACGATAAAAATAGCTTTAAATTACACTTTTTTTCACAGGAGTCAGAAATCAGTTACCAGGATGGTGGAGCTTCTCCCCCTCTTCCAGGTTTCCGTTTCTTTTTGCCATTAAGTGGAAACCTCCCCCAACCCGTATCTTCACTTTCAGGACGATGTCACAGGAGTCGTGATTTATCTGAACCAGCAGATGAACAACTTGCTTGCCGGTGGCTTAGGGTAAGTTACAGCATCAAAAATACAGCTATAATGGATAAAACCTTGGCAATCAATGCTTAAATTTATAAATGAATCTAAAAGAAACCTAAGCTTTAACTACAAACAAATTCAATAGCCCGTATAGTAAGGCTTTTTTTAGTCTGTAAATATATTTCAATGTGTGTGTGTTTTTTTTTAAATTATATAAAAACTATTCAACCAACCACACCCTATAACTATAAGCTGTGACTGTTTTGTGTAGGCCCTAATCTTATATTCATTTAAACGGAAAGTATTAATTTTAATTCAGATAATTAACTAACGATTAGACGGTAACCAGCCGTCGTTTCGATCAGAAACCAGTTTGTAAGTGGAAAGTAAATCCAAGGAAACAGGGAAGTTACTTTTCTTGTTTTCTGATGTATCTATGTATGAACAGTGCATCACAAAAATGAGTACACCCCTCACAATTCTGCCGATGTTTAACACTGCAGCTTGTATAACAGTGTAAATGTATTCTTCCCTCAAAACAACTTAATATATAGCCATTAATGTCTAAACCACCAGCAACAAAAGTGAGTACACCCCTTAGTAAAAGTTCCTGAAGTGTCAATATTTTGTGACCGCCATTATGTTTCAGAACTGCCTTAACTCTCCAGGGCATGGAGTTTACCAGAGCTTCACAGTTTGCCACTGGAATGCTTTTCCACTCCTCCATGATGACATTATGAAGCTGGCAGATATTCGAGACTTTGCGGTCCTCCACCTTCTGCTTGAGGATGCCCCAAAGATGTTCTTTTGGGTTTAGGTCTGGAGACATGCTTGGCCAGTCCATCACATTTAACCTAAGCCTTTTCAATAAAGCAGTGATCGCCTTAGAAGTGTGTTTGGGGTCATTATCATGCTGGAACAGTGCACTGTGACCCAGCTTCCGGAGGCAGGGGATCATGCTCTGCTTTAGTATTTCACAGTACATATTGAAGTTCATGTGTCCCTCAATAAAATGCAACTCCCCAACACCTGCTCCAACCATGCTTGACTTTAGGCATGACCCACTTTTATCTTTGTACTCCTCACCTGATTGCCACCACACATGCTTGAGACCATCTGAAACAAAAAAATTAATCTTGGTCTCATCAGACCATAGGACATGGTTCCAGAAATCCATGTCCTTTGTTGACATGTCTTCAGCAACCTTTTTGTGTCTTTCTTGTGTAGAGGCTTCCTTCTGGGGTGACCTCTATGCAGACCAAATTGATTCAGCAAGTCTGAGCACTGACATGCTGACCCCCACCTCTTCAATCTCTACAGCAATGTTGACCTTACTCTTGCGCCTATCTTTCAAAGACAGCGTTTGGATGTGACGCTATTTTAAACGACCAACATGAGGTCTGTTCTGATTGGACCCAGCTGTTTTAAAACGCTGGATGATCTTGGCCATTGTGCTGTAGCTCAGTTTCAGGGGTTTGGCAATCTTTTTGTAGCCTTGGCGATTTTCATGTAGTGCAATAATTTGTCTTTGTTCTTTGCCATGAGGTGCTATTTTTGAACATTCAGTGACCAGTGTGAGAGATGTACTACAAAATTTAACACACTGCTCCATATGCACGCTGGAGACCTAGTAACACTAACGAGTTACATGACATTTTGGAGGGAAAATAACAAGCAGTGATCAATTTGGACATTTATGGGTGTAGTCTCTTAGAGGGGGAAACTCAATTTTTTTGCCGGTGGTTTCGACATTAATGGCTGTATATTAAGTCGTTCTGAGAAAAGAATAAATTTACACAGTTGTATAAGCTGCACACAAACTACTGTTCATTCTGTCAAAGTGTTATTTTGTCAGTGTTGTCCCATAAAAAGATTGCGATGTGAGAAGTGTATTCACTTTTGTAATACACTGAATGTACGTAATGAACTCTCATATTAGACTTGGCCAAGTGTTTTACACCGGATGCTCTTCCTGACACAACCCTCACCCTCTACTGGGCTTGGGACACAGACTATGGTGACAAGTTAGAGTAGCCGATTTACTTTAAATATGTGTTTTTGGATTGTGGGAGGAAACTGGAAAACCCGGAGAAATCCCACACGGAGAACATGAAAACCAAGATCTGGATTCAAACCTGGATCCCCAGTGCTGAGTGTGAGAAGTGCTAAATACTAAGCCACTGTGCCGCCCATATATTTTGTGTTTGTGCCTGCGTGCGTTAACATACATTTTAGCTCTTACAAATTTATTAGAGCACATGGCCGGTCAAACAGGTTAACAAATTCCTAAATTTTTTATCCACACATCCCTATCACATTCACATTAAAAGTAAAACATTTAAAAAAACATTTATTAGCAAAGATTAATACACCTGATGTGTTTGTCAGTGCATATGTAAATAGCAAATCATAATCATTCAATTAATGAGAATCTCTGTAAGAAATCCTGCGTCTGTCTCTCCTCCTGTTGCACCTCATGTCACCCGCTCTCTTAGCCCCGCCTTCTAGCTC
>JAOUQT010309867.1:0-15119 GCA_025769995.1 Xyliphius kryptos | reverse complement strand
TGTTTTTGGAATGTGGGAGGAAACCGGAGAACCCGGAGGAAACCCACGCAGACACAGGGAGAACATGCAAACTCCACTCAAATAGGAATTCTAACCGGGAATCCCCAGCTCTGAGAGGCGAATGTGCTAACCACTAAGCCACCTTGCCACCTGCCTCTTTATCATTCATTCATTCATTCATTATCTTACACTTATTCCTTAATGAGGGTCGCGGGGGGTGTTCCCCATGCCCATCCAGGGGAGAACGTCTTGGGCGCTGGGCAGATGCACCCAGGACAGGGCGCCAATCCATCGCTGGGCACACACACTATACAGGGTAATTTAGAGCATTCCATTTACCTTCATGTTTTTGGAATGTGGGAGGAATACAGAGAACCCGGAGAAAACCCACGCATGGGGAGAACATGCAAACTCCACCCAGATAGGGATTCGAGCCGGGAATCCCCAGCGCTGAGAGGCGAATGTGCCACATACTCAATTTTGCTTTTATTTGTCCACAGGACAGATACATCCAGGTGCTTTTTTGCAATCTATAAACGTACAGCAGTGGTTTCCTCTGTGTTATCCTCCCATGAACTCCATTCTTGTTTATGTAAATGTTTACATGTAATGTTCAATAAAAACATGTGAACATATCATTTTTCTTATGGTATTAGTTTAAACAGACTGTGTGTGTTGTTGTGAACTAAATGAAGATCAGAACACATTTTATGACCAATTTATGCACAAATCCAAGTGATCCCAAAGGGTTCACAAACTTTTTCTTTCAACTGTGTAGGAACAATTAAGAGCGTCCATGTTTTTGGACTGTGGGGAAAAACTAAACACGAGGAGAACATGGAAACTCCACCCAGATCGGGATTCGAACATCAATCCTCAGCGCTAAGATGCAATCGTGCTAACCACTACTCCACTAAGCCACCGTAAGGTAAACATATCTCTCATCTCATTATCTGGGGTGATACACCCAGGGCAGGGCGTCAATCCATTACTGTGTACACACACAAAACATAGGGGCAATTAAGAGCAGCAAATTCACCTTGAATCCATGTTTTTGGACTGTAGGAGGAAACTGGAAATCTCACACGGGCACAGGAAGAACATGGAAATTCCACTCAGATTGGGATTCGAACCTGGATCCCCAGTGCTGAGAGGTGAAGGTGCTAAACACTGTATATAATAAACATATTCAAAATAAAACCCACATAAATATTTCTAAATATCAGAAGGATACAATATTATATGGCAAGTGATGTCATAGGAAAAACTGGTTGTAATAAGACCTTACAATATGTGGCCAAAAATATGTAAACACCTTATCAGTACATCTTAATGAAGTCGCTGAAAAACACTAATTACAGCTAAAAGAGCTTCATTTATTTATTAGAGAACACACATGCACTCACACACACACATGCGCACACACACATGCACGCACAAAGGCTTTAGCTATTCCCACCATGATGAGGACAAGAGCCTAAAAACAAATGAATAAATGCATCTTTTAAAACAAACGCGTAATTGTGGAGGATGTTATGAATCATGACTTAAAGAAGAGAAAGAAACCAGACAGGTTCATCCTCACTTTCAGTGATACATTATATGTACAAAAGTATTGGGACACTAATCCAACAGAATATGTTTTCATTTGTTCCATTACCACCAGTTTATGGAATTGGGTACCTAGCCATGCATTTTGGGCAAATCGAGTACCTTCAGGTCAGAATCAAGTCTCTGTTTCAGCATGACTGTGCTCCAGCTCAAAGTGAGGTCCATAAATGCAATGTTGTGCCAGATTGCTGTGGAAACACATAACTGCCTAACTGGGCCCTGACCTTAAACCCCGGTTGCTAATCATAAAAGGACTCTTGGGGGAAGTCAGGTATGTTTTCATGGTGTAAAACCATTCATTTCCAGTTGTCTTGACCCTCCCTACCCCAATATTGTTTTTACTTGTTTTTGGTCTTCATCAGGGGCCTTAACCTACAATTTCCTACTCATAATTTGCAGACTCCGTGAACCAATTAAAAACCTATGGTGAACTACAATGGAGACTGCAAGCCAAGCCCTCTTATGTAATATCAATGATTGATCTTCCAAATTATTTTCTGGATGAATGAGCAGGAATACCTACACACACTCCAAAACCTTGCAGAAAGAGTTTTCCTAATATTGTAAGATGTTAGAGCTGCAGGGATGGGGGCATTTATACACTGTGTTCCGAATTATTATGCAAAAATTGTTTAGAAGAGATAAGGTAAGAATTTTTTTGTTTGTCAGTTAAACTCATTGGTGATGTGTGTCAGGGCTTTTTATATCACTGAAAGCAGTTGCAGACACCTGTGCTAATTAGTTTGGCAGGTGTGTCCAATTAAAGGCAAGACTACTTAAGAAGGCTGTTCCACATTATTAAGCAGCCTACATTTTCAGCCAAAAGGGGAAAGAAAAAGGATGTGTCAGCGGCTGAGAAGCAACAAATTGTGGAGTGTTTATTTCAAGGCATGACTACAATCAACATTGCCAAGACACGTCATGGTGATCACCGCACAATCAAGATGTATGTAGCTGATTCAGAGAACACAGGTGTGCGTGCTGATAAGGGGAAATTGAGGATTCTTTCCAACAGGCTATCACGCCAGGTTAAAAGAACAAAATGCCTTGTCATAACAGCAGACAAGTTTTTAAAGCTGCTGGTGCAACGTCCCCCGAACAACAAGATGCAAGGTCCTTCAGCCTTCCTGTCGACCTCCTCTATCCTATCCACTGCACACAAACAGAAACATCTCCAGTGAGCCAAACAATACATAAAGACTTACTTCAAAACTGTTTTGTTCACTGTTGAGTGCCCTGCAACGCTCGATGGTCCAGATGGATGGAGTAGAGGATGGCTCGTAGATGGACACCTCAAGCAAACAAGGCTACGGCACCAACAAGGAGGAGGTGGAGTAATGTTTTGGGCTGGAATCATGAATCATGAGATTGTCGGCCCCATTAGGATTCCTAAAGGGGTAAAGATGACCTCCATAATGTATGTGGAGATTCTCAAACAGCACTTCCTGCCATGGTTCAAGAAGAAAAATTGTGCATTCTGCAGCAACATCATTTTCATGCATGATAATGCACCATCTCATGCTGCAAAGAACATATCTGCGTCTCTGGCTGCTATGGGCATAAAAGGGAGCAAACTTATGGTGTGGCCCCCATGCTCGCCTGACCTCAACCCCATTGAGAACATCTGGAGCATCATCAAAAGGAGTGTCTATGATGGCGGGAGGCAGTTCACATCTAAACAACAGCTCTGGAAGGGTATTTTGTTCTCATGCAAAACAATTGAAGCAGAGAGCATCCAAAACCCAAAATTCAATGGACCAGAGAGTTCAGAAGCTCCTTTTGAACAAGGGGTCCTATGTACAAACGTAACATCACCTAGAATAAAGTTTTGACTGGAAAATTGTTTGATTTCAGTTTGTTATAACCTGCTAATGCGTATTATGGCATCCAAAGAGTTCAATTTTGGTCTCAACTGACCAGACTAAATTCTCCCAGTATTTCACAGGCTTGTCTAAATGTTGTGCAGCAAACTTTAAACAAGCTTTAACATGCTTTTTCTTTAGCAATGGAGTCTTGCGTGGTGAGCATGCATACAGGCCATGGCGGTTGAGTGCATCATTTCTTGCTTTCTTTAAAACAGTTGTACCTGCTAATTCCAGGTCTTTCTGAAGCTCTCCACGAGTGGTCCTTGGCTCCAGGACAACTCTTCTGATAATTCTTTTCACTCTTCTGTCAGAAATCTTGCAAGGAGCACCTGGTGGTGGTCGGTTTATGGTGAAATGATGTTCTTTCTACTTTCGGATTATGGCCCCAACAGTGCTTACTGGAACATTCGGAAGTTTAGAAATCCTTCTGTAACCAATGCCATCATTATGGTTTGCAACAATAAGGCTGCGAAGGTCTTGAGAAAGCTCTTTACCCATCATGAGATGTTTCTTGTATGATACCAGGTCATCATTTGGAACTGAACCAACTGATATTAATTAGCACTGACAAGGGGCACGATTGCTTTCGAATTACTGAGAGAGTTCAGCTGGCGTCTTGGCTTACTATGCCTTTTTGCACCTCCCTTTCTTCACGTGTTCAATACTTGTTTCCTGTGCCATTTCACATAATTTTTTTTCTGGACATCTATGGTTAGATTTGTTTGTATGTATGGATTACTTGTGTTGTTACCAACATCTGGTGAAAATTTCATGTCAATAACACCTCTAGAAATATATTTACTGATAAAAAAGGTAACGTGTTCATTACTTTCACCCGCTGTATATAATATTTCGTACTTTCGTGCTTAATTTTGTTTCTTTGTACCATTTTAGGTTCATCACTGGACTGAAGTGTGACAGTAATAACTACATATTTATAAGTTCTGGAACTTTTTGGGTGGAAGGGTTTTAGATCCGAATACACAATATAGCCAAAAGTATTGGGATAGCCATCTTAATCAGTGTATTAAGTCTTACTCATTATCAGCAGATTGAAACCGAACACACCAGGAAGTCTGGACCTCTGTATGTTTCTGACTCTGTGCTAACACTTTGGGGAAGGCACACATCCGTTTCTAAAAACGTTCTAAACCGCATTTCAAAACCTTGACACGCCCCCGTGTGGACGTGTTTGTGAAAGCACTTAATAATGCCCTGGGGTAGCGGGAGAAATTAAAGATTCAAAATGAAATAAGTAAAAAATCTTCATAATTTACATAAGCTTTCTGAGATCATAAAGATAACATGCATAGAAAAACATACAGACACACAAAGACACAGTAGGCAGAGTTCTACATACTTTGCTTTATGGATTAAAGCAGTTAGTGTCATTACGGAGACCTGTTTTTGTTAAATGTTTAAAATGACACTGAACCACAGCACTAATTAGTTAGTTGTTAGCTGTTAACGACTTGGAGTTTGTGCTGCACAGTACGAAAGCAGGGGAAACTCAGATCGAAGTGTCTGGATCATTCAAATTATGGATAATTAGAGGAGGAACAGGACTTCTGAGAGCACCATGAAAACTGAGGACTTAAAGTCTTTGCTGTGAGGAACCTCTGCAGGTGAAACCATCAAGCTCTGTATTCTGCTCTGAATTCTTATTCACTTTAGTCTTTATAAATCAGAACCACTAACTCAGGATACGTTATTACATCATCACTCCTCTGTAAAGCTGGAGGGATGCTGATCTGGTGGACTGAAGAGTGAGCAGAGCGGCGTTGCTGATGCTGCTGAGAGCTTCATTACACACTGAAGGTCAGAGAGAGGAAAACGAATATAAATTCAGTGTGTCTGTACTAAAGATCCAAAAATACGAATCCACTATACTGCATCTTATAGGTGAGTAATATTAATACTACTACTAATAAACAACACAACAGTACTATAGTAATGAGTACTATATATATATATATATATATATATATAATGAGGTGAGTTTATATAACTCGGGATGTGTGCGTGTGTATGTCCTTCATATTTAGATTATAGGGGCTATTATAGATGTTCTGAATTCTGCAGGAGTGTGAGCTGGAAGATGGAGGATTTTCGGTGCTCGGTGCTTCTGCGTCTCCAGAGTGAATTAATTCGAGGTGAAGGGCTTTTGTTGAGCTGAATTTTTCTTTTATTCTGGAGAAGCACTTTCTCCTCACCAGGGAGAAAAGAAACGAAATAAATAAAGAAATAAATAAAGGAATGACATCTAATACCTGAGGGCACTTTCTTATCTCCTACCTGTCAGAAAGCGAGGCGCTGCAGCGCGCACGACAAACACCCAGACGTTTCACCAGCACAAGCTCGAGCCTTCATCTCAGATCTCATTCCTTCTAACCATGTGCCCTTACACACACAGAGAGAGAGAGAGAGAGAGAGAGAGAGAGAGAGTGAGACAGACAAAAAGATAGACAAAGCCAGATAGAGAGACAAACAGACAGGTATAGAGACGGACAGAAAGAGACAGATAGAGACAGAGCACCGGGCTGCTCCTAAACACAAACTACAGACCAAACAACTGGAGGAGAGATTGTTGGATGTGGTGGTGGGCGTGTCTGAGCAGATGGGGTGAGGCTTAAGGTTTATGTTAATAAAAAAAATCCCACGGCAGATAGTTCTAAGGTCTTTGGTGAAAATAAAATTTTGTGGATGTGGTGTGTAACTAAGAGGTTCAGCTGTGGACTGACTGACTGCAACATTTAGGAATCGCCCTTAAGTCCAACATGTCTAGAGTTCTTTTTGTTTAAGAGGCAGCAGGTTCTCCTCGCAGCTCCTCTAAAGGCAGTAAACACTGTGTATAGGAAACCAAAAAGACAGGCACAGGAACCGAGAATCACGCAGTATGGAAAAGTGTTCAGGTTAGGACACAGGACCTCTTCTGTGCTTGGATGTGAATGCACACAGTGGAGTTTGGGTGGTGCACAGTATGGTATATTGGATGGGTTTGGAGAAAAGTGGCGCTGCATTGTTGTGTTTGGAAATTAGTGCAGAGTGGAGGGAGGCGGCGACTGCTGAGGGCTGGAGTGCGTCTGCACGAAAACAGTGATAGAGGCAGAAGCAGATAATGTGTATAGTATATGAATGCACACACATCCCTTTTATTGTATTTAGATTCTACTTTCAGTTTAATGGCTGATAAGAGAAACAAGTCCAGGTTATTTATTTTATAGACTATTTCAACAACATAACTCCATCAAACATTACGTTGAAGACACCCCAAAGTGAAGTGGGTATTTGTTCTGGTAATAAATAAAATGTGACATGCTGAATGTGAAACCATGAAAATAAAAAGAGCCCGGTTTGTTTTCAGATTGTTTTCATTAAGTGATTTAAAAACATCAGAACAATAAAAATATCATCTTTACACAAGTTTGTAAAATTAGAAAAATATTTACAGATTTAAGCAAATATACAAATGAAAGATCAAAGAGAAAATCAGAGATCCAGAAATCTAAACTTTCAGCAGGTTTTTATATCAAAGTGCAAAAACGTTGATTCAGCCGCATGCTGGACCACAGAGAGAGGCAGACAGAGAGGCAGACAGAGAGAGACAGACAGACACACAAACTCTGGTATTAATCTCTTTTTGGGTTGTTACTCTCCTCTGCCGTGCTGGTGGTACCATGTGATTCGGTTGGGGTACAGGAAGTGCTTCTTCCCTCTGAGTCGGTGGAGGAGGAAGTGTGCAGGTGGCTCTGACTGGTCAGAGGAGAGCAGGTCAAAGGTCGCGCAAAGAGCGCCTGATACAGAGCCGATTCTAGTGGAGCGAACGGAGAGGAAGAAGAACCGAGCATCATCATCCTCACCTGTAACATCCAATACAAGTGTCATCAGCATAGTTAGCATCACCTATGAGTCTCGTGAAAGTTACAGATAAATGTATTAATTAAAAATCACAGGCAGTTGCAAATAATTAGTGCATGTTGTTTAAGCTCCGCCCTCAGTAACTTTAATCGGATCACAGTGAGAGATGAAAGAGTTCAACACTGAGCCACTGGATCTGAGACACCTTCATCTCACGCTTCGAGGTTAAAGCAGCAGCGTTTGAAGCTTTACTGATTCAGAAAAGTGTGTGTGTTTACAGAGTTCAGAGGAAGTAAGGTCGCTGGTTTCCTGGGGGACGAAGTAGGGCAGGTTTGGAGGACTGATGCAATCAGAAGGAAATGAGACAGATCCCAGCTCACTATCCGAGCCCCTGCTCATCTGATCGCAATCTGAACACAAACTCCAACTTCAGATCGTCATAGAAACACTGTGCTCTGCTACAGACATTTATCCACATTCTGTTTAGATCTATTCAGACCCCCCCCCCCACTGTATAATATATCAATATCCATATTAATTACTATCTACATGAATGAACATGGACAGTTAAAGTTTATAGCATGCACGCACACACCTTGTTTGTGACTGTGAAGGAGGTGAAGAGCAGCATGAGATGGGGCGTGGTCACAGGGAGGAACCCACACTGCTGCAGAGAGAATAACACCGATCCCACTAATGTGACCTTAGTGGGACTGCAACACACACACACACACACACACACACACACACACACACACACACACACACACACACACACACACACACACACACACACTTCATAAAGCAATAAGGTACGACAGGGCATGGCAATATTGTGAATAGTTGTTGTTGGGCCTGACGCGTAGCGGAGTACAGTTACACCTCTTTCATGTAATTTATTCAAAATAATACACAACCTCGAGTGTCTTATTACTTAACGCTTACAAACACACTATAATAAAATATGGGTTGATACATAAATGCGTTTATTAAAAGCAAAATTATTAATGATTCACTCTTCCACGAGGCAATGTAGTCAGAATCGCTGAGTTAAAGGTTTCTGGTTTCTCTAACAATCAAATACTGCCATCTAGTGCACAAATTACAGACACAGTTTAAAAACATCAGTAAAAGAATTCAAGGATTCAATTATGTATTGTATAACCACACATTGATATGAATGTGAAGCACTCCGAGGTGTGTGATATTGTCCATAATATCACAGCTGGAAAAACGGCTCTGGCAATCAGATTTAAGTACCAGAACTACCCGTTTTTATATTATTCAGTATATACTAGTAGTAACATTGCAGTTAATGAACTCAAACCCACGTTAATGAGGAATGCAGGGTTCATAACTTACTATGTCATCTTCAGCAGCTCGTTGGTCTCAGGTTTCCAAATTCCTCGAACAAGCTGCTCAAAATTACTCATCAAACCCCCACCAGCACCTACAGGTACAGATCACACATACACACACACATGTATTATGAATTCTGCTCTATTTTAAAAAGACACCTTTAACAGTTTATTTTGGAGCAGTAAAGCGATACTTGGACCACAAGAGTGCAAGTGGGTGGGTGGGTGTGTTTGTAGTCTAGGTACCTTTAGCCCAGCCAACTGCAATCATCACAAACAATCCATCTTTGTACTTCCCGCTTGCTTGATAGACTCCGCCCAAAACCTTCCAGGTGCGGGTCACTTCCTTCATTGCTGTAAGAACCAATCGAATGGGCAGGATGGTGGCAAAGGTATAGACCACGTCCAGGGGGCAATAAAACACCAAGTACCTTCACACACAGACACACACACACACACACACACACACACACACACACACGAGCACACACACACGAGCACACACACACGAGCACACACATTAACCAGATCTGGTCTCTGGACCATGGACCCATCTCAGAGTAGCTTAGTTCCGTTTAGGTTCGATACTGGACCTACTGCTGCTGCTCTACATCAGGGCTGTGTGTTCGGACCGTTTACAATTTACAGCTTTGATTAACAGAATTCGAGTTCCCACGCTGTAAGTAATATCCATCTAATCCACGCGAGGGCGCCATCACAACATTAACCTGAGCCGCCGTGCTGAGACTTCCATTATGCATTTTCGTGTACAGATCTGTGTAAAGCTGTTCACCATTATGCTAGTTTTTAAGAAAATCTGTACAGCATGGCACTTAAATAAATATCAGAAATTATATTTGCTGAATATATGTTTTAATAGTTTAGAAACGACAAAATGTAACCGCTAGATGGCACAGTCATCAAATCCTCTGCACCATGTTCTGTAATAAAATAAAATTATTCTTCAGTAAATAGAGAGACTATTTCAGTCTGATAATCCAGTTGATTGTATATGATGAGCTCTATGATGTGTTAACTGACCGCTGAGATTAACCTGCTCTTAGTTCCCTAAACCAGAACTAAATCGCAGTTCATAATCTGTTGCTGAGGTAGGAGTATTACTCCACATTCCCTCTTATCCCAGCTCTGTGGCTGAGTCTAGTAGGAGCTGGGTAACCACGTGACAGACGCATGGAAGTGCACGCTTCATGCTAAAGGCATTGATGAGGTTGGGTGATGATGCTGCAAGGTTCTCCATGCCAATGCTCTGATACATGCCATGTGAATGTGTGTGTTGTTGAGATTTGACCTCCAACTCCAGAGATTCTATCCACATCAGACTCAGCAGACCAAAGGCTCAACCATGCTAAAACAAAAGTGGACCTTTCCAAAATAATAACTGCATGTAGCAGCAAATAAATGACTACTTTGGAGCAGTGGAAGAAGCAGAATAATTATATTGGGGTCGTTCTCACCACATGATGGTGGCGAGCAGGACATTGGTACTGTTAGCAAGTGGAGCCACCGGAGCTTCAGCCATGATAATTCCTGAGAGAACCGCACCTCCGAAACAGTACAGCATGGAACTGAACCAGCACGCCAACGGACTGCGGCGAGAAACCTCCATCACGCCTACCAAAAACACACACAGCAATAAACATCATCCACCCATACGGTTCACCTGAAACAACTATGTCTCAGTTACTCACACAGACACGATCATGAGGAGTTACTGGAACAACTGAAAAAAGAATTAGGACCCTTACCCCCTCACAGCAAGGTCAAAGGTCACATATAGTTTGTGGCAGTTTAAAATCAGATAACAGCAGCATGGCTTTGATCTCAGATCAGGTTTTAGAGTCAATCAAGAGTCATTAAACTATAGACATGACCTCTGAGCCTGAACACCACTCGTTTCATTTAAATAATGATAAATAATAAATACTGTTTTTCCTAAAGATTAAAGTTATTCGTTAACCAGCAGAATAGCCGTGCGGCACTATGATGGGGAACCTGACAACAACGTGAAAGTTGAAAGGCAGTTGGTTTTGAACAAGTGAACGGCAAATGAACGCATCATTATTATAGCGTGAGGTTCGGGGCAATTATGAATCTTAAATGGATATGTGGAATGAATACAGTGTCAGTTGTGACTACGGTGTCCACAGGCTTGCTTTCTTTCAGGAATTTATCAGTAGGTTTTCCGAGGACACGATAAGGAATAACGGAGCCAAGTTTCAGCTTTGTTGGTATATGGGAAGTGGGAGAATTAGTCCCAAGTCAGTCAGTCAGTCAGTGAGGGGGGTGGTTTGTGGTTAAGAACGAGAAACAGATGGTGGATACTCATTTCAGGACCTTGACCTTTGCACCTCTGCTATTGTGGTAAGCTGGATTGTTATGTAGGATTATTTATAGATCAGAATGAAGTGATGGAATGTCGTGCCTCCATCTCTCTGTCCTTCTGCAGCTCTGACCCCCTCCTCCTCACCACACACATATGCATAAACCACCACCACCATCATGCAATCAGAGTGACGAAGAGTTGGTATTTGGTGACAGTGGACAAACTGGACCACAGAGAGAGATGACAGATTCAGAACTTGTGAGAGTAAAGCAGGTCATAATGCTGAAACACATTTGATTTGTAAATAGATGAAAACATGTGGTCAGCTTTGTGAATCACAGTGTGTGTGTGGTCAGGATGTGTGTGTGAGGTTATATTTGTCATACAAATCATATCTTAATCAGTGAAAAAAGATCAGACCAGATAAACTGATTTCAGATCAGAAGTCTTCAGTATTTTGATAATTCTTAGTCCTCTTCTGGAAGAATATTTTAAGCGCTGTGCAGATACACCAAGGACAGACTCACTCTTACACAGATACATTATATGGATGGATGTATAAATGTGAGAGTTGGGGGTTATGAAAATAAATAGGTTCAGTAATATTTCTGCTGCAGTTCCTGCACACTGCCAGACTCATCACACCATCAAATGTGCAGCACTGACCCTGGAACAGCACCCAGAGCTCCCGCTGCAAACCCCCCAGATACAGAGCACTCGAACCCGGGACCCTCCTGCAACACCGCGACCCTTAGAGTTTTTGACAGAATAAATGTAAAGAATAATCAGCAGAGTCCCTCTGCGGCTATGAGAGAGAAACGTTTATCTGAGTAAAACTAATCGAGTTCAAAGTTCATGTTCAGTTCCGGATCATTGATCTTTGTATTGATCAGTGAGCGGCGGGTTACCGGTTGTTACCTGGCTGTTCCCGTAGCGCCATCACGGAGACGATGTAGTGCGCCGCGTCGAAGTAGGGGAACATGTGGACGTTAGAGAGCGCCACCGCCACATCGTTTAGCTGGAGCAGGAGCGACTCCATCCTCCGAGCCTGAGCAACACAGATGTTGTGACGAAATAAGGCTGCAGCCGCAGAGGACGACGGGACCGGAACCACTGCGTTAGCACGACGGCTAACATCTGATCTCTATGGAAACCTCGGGGGCGGGGCCAACGGTCACCTGCACCGCAGAGCGACGAGAGAGGCGGCCCGCTGTACGTTGATGCCGATTGGCCGACGGCACGACACATCTTCAGTGAGGGTGAACGCGTGAGGGGCTGTGACGTCATACGACCCGCCCATAAGACAGCGACCCTCGAAGCGTTTTATCTTATGACAAATCCGCCAAGATCAAAGGTTTTATTATTGACTTCAAACTATTCAACCGGTATTTGATCAGTTTAACTTTACAATGCTTTAATGAAACTATTTGCAGAATGGGTTTAGGAGCAAACTAGATGTTCAAACGAGATTTACACTCTGAGCAACATCCTGTTTAGAAGCGTTAGCATGTGCAGCTGGAACATCAGGAATTTTTAAATAATGGTAGAGGATTTGAGTGTGTCTGCAAATGTTTTTCTATTTAATCAGAGGGGCTTACATTAATCTATTTATCCCCCTGTACTTACACACACCATGCAGTTACACACACAGCGGGACCTCACAAAGCTCAGTGTGAGTGATCATTGTGTTTCACTCCCAGTGATCATTCCCAACGTTCCACTGATCCAGTAGAGTCCTAAACCCACTCTGACATTAACACCACAATAAATGGATCTGTAAAACACATCACCACTGGACTCTAAACCAGTGTATTGGTCAACTTCCACTTCTGTTTGGTGAACGAATGAAGTTCATAAATATCAGAACCTCACCCAACTGACTGCAACGTGCCAACCATAAAGTATGAAGGAGGGGTGATGGTGCTACAGGGCCGATTTTCATCTCAGTCCAGAGTGCTTACTCCAAACCCAGCCAACATCTTAGACAAGAATTACAATCGAGGTTTTGAGACATGCCCCCTCGTGTAACATTAGTGTCTGACCTCAAGACGCTTTTTTGGGGCAGTTGTGGGCCTGTGGTTAAAAATACAGCCTTGTGACCCTAAAGGTTTCCAGTTCGATTCCCGGTCTAAGTACTACGCCTAAAGTGCCCTTGAGAAAGGCACCTAACAGCAATTGGTATCCTGGTTCCGTATACAGGGCTGCCCACTGCTCCGGGTACATGTACGTGTAAGCTCATTATAAACCTGGAGGTGGTTGGAGGTGAGTCATAAAAGGTTCAAAGGATCCCTCTATGAGCGGTCTCATAGCTTATTTAAATGTTTTTTCTTCATTTTTTTTATGAGAATCTTAATCATTTGGACATGAAGTTCCTTTTTCCTTTAAACAGTGCTCGATTTTAGAACTGGAGCTTAGTGGACAAACAGAGATGACACCAACGAGAGGGAATTATAAAAGTTTTATTAAAGAAGCATTCAGTATTTAACCAAGAAATAAAAATCATCCAATCAGAGGCAAGTTGCTGAGTCCCAGTCCGACCTCGTGGTTCTGCACAAACTTAAAAAGAAACTCCACCAATCAGAAAACAAAACCTGTACAAAGACCGAAAACAAATTATCGTCGCTTCTGGAAGATGTTTCCTCTTCCTCCAGGACCGCCACGACCTCGTCCCCTCGCCGCCACTGCAGGATAAACACAAATCATGAATTACAGACACAAGGTGCTGCCCTGTTGAACTTCACCACACCGTCACAGCAGCTCCAGTAATTACATCAGTCCCAAGAAATAATGCGGATCAGTGTAGTTCCGCTGATGGGCACACGATGGCGCACGTTAAAACAACGTGGATATGGTTTAATTTCATAGGATTTAAAAACGGCTTCAATGCTATTACAAAAACGTTGTGACGTCATTATATCATAGCAGAGGCTCCGTTCTGGGTTCGGTCTTTAAAACGGAACCGGCGGTTTAATTTAAGAACAAGCTGAGTAGCTGTTTACAGGATTTACTCTGATATGAATATTAATAAGGTGCTAATCTGATGTTTAATCTGAGGAACCTTTGATGTGAACTGTCCTTAGAACCAGTTCCTATAACATAACTAACCCTTGGTTATTTTAAGATTCAGACCTCATGCACACATTAAATTAAAGTACAACAGTCCTGGCCTCCAGGTGTATGAAAAAGGGTGTGGCCTAATAAAGTCAGTAGACTGCAGGGTCAAGCTTGTGAACAGCTGAGATCACATCCTTCATGTTCACATTAACAGACACTCACATGATGGTACCAGGTCACAGTAGACCCAGACATCATAAGGACACAAGTCGTACCTTGAGCTTTGAGAATGGCAGCCTTGCCCCTGCCCGCACCAGCGCCCTGGTTCTTATTCTTCACGCTCTTTAGCATGGGCGCGTTCTTTAACATGTCGGGCAGAATTAGGAAGCGGATCTTACTGCCCCGGATGTAGACCTGCTCCAGCTGCGCCACCCGGCCGTCCCGGTACGTCACTGTAATGTTGGACATCTGAAACACAAATCAGACCACCAGCTGCATATCACTTTAAAGGGCTTTCGGATTGAGACGTACAGTGAGCTTTAACAATTGCATGATTGATTTATTTACGACTGATTGGCCAACCATAGAGGGTTAGGAATTGATATGCAGATGCGCAAGCGCACAATGTTTATAAATATGCTCTCTTATGTGAATCCTGGGTAGGGTGGGGGGTTAATTAGCTGTGTTTTATTAGCCTAACAATGACCACAAAGTCGCACACCGCAAAAGAGCGGAGAAAATCATGTCGTAAATCTACGTGAAAACCGACAAAGCAATGTCAACAGGGGACTAAATTGCCTGCTGTACTGCACTCTCTCAGGCTACAGTAACATTGATGATGATGATTATCCAATCAGTCGTAGTCGACCCTCCGTCACTTTATGAATCGTGATTCACAAAGTATTGCTGGCAAGTATAGTGGAGTAGTTTGCCATTGCTTTCTCCACCCCTACCCATTTATCCGGGCTTGGGACCAGCGTGCAACTGTGTCCAGTTACACGGCTGGGCATACACACACATACAGGGCAA
>JAOUQT010309850.1:0-15121 GCA_025769995.1 Xyliphius kryptos | reverse complement strand
TCGCCCCCCCCCCCTACTTTCCAGACCTGTCATGTTGCTATGGAGATTTTTTTTTCTTGCGGTGAATGATTCCGTATAGTACCATCAGTGACACTAAATAGACAAAAGTATTGGGACGCCTGCATGTTACACCTACAGGCGCCTTCGACATCCTGTTAACGTGGTCCCTTCCACCTTCTGTTAAATGGGGTGGAGCTCAAAGCGCTATGAAGGCCAGTCATGTTTCACTACACCACATTTAGCTTGCATATACACTTGTCTATATTAAATGACGGGTGTTTGATTACATGAACCTGTGACAATGGGACCGATATTAATGTTTTAGTGGTGCGTCCCAGTATTTTTGGCCTTTTTTTTTTTTTTGGTTTTGTTCATACAACTTTTATATCATTGTCTTTAAAACTGACCTGGAGACCAAATGTTTCATCCAAACTGCTGATTCAGACGCATTAATGGAACATACACAGCAGCATCAGTCAAAAGTTTGACCGCGCCTCCTATTTGCTCCACTTATTATCCAAGTTCTCAGTTCCACTTATTGTAAAGATGGACTTTGTAGTTCTACAATTCCAGCCTGTATTCCATCTGTTTATGGACTACAGTACATACTCTACGTCCCCTTTACTCTGTTCCTATCCCGGCAGTTTGACTGAGGTGTTTAAATGAAACCACAGCAGCACCGCTGCACTGTAACCCCCTCACTGCAGAACTGACAATAAACAAATCAACCGCCCAAATTCTACCTGTTAAGAAATCAGATGGGCTACAGTCTAATTGTAAAACTACAAGGTCCATAAACAATAGAGCAAGAAGGGGGTGTGTCCAAACTTTGGTCTGATCCTGTATGTATGTTTTGGAAGACGGTGTGAGTGCTGTTACGTGTCCTGTGCTCTTTTTGTATCTTCTCTCTGACTCTGAATCAGGGCTCTGTTCATGGCGTATCTGTTTGATGTGGATGAATCCCGCCTCCTCGCTGTGCTTTAAATAAGTCCCGTCTGTTCACAGGTCAGTGAGGAACCAAACCCCGGACTGTTATGATACACCGATGATGTAATGGAGACGTGGAGCTTGGAAAAGAGAGATGTGCAATAACCTTTGCCAGTAATGGAGTCCAACTGCCATCTAAATAACACTGGATTTATTTCGGTTCATTAAAGCATTACGTTTTGATACACTGCATTCTGCTCCTGAATACAGCTGCCTTATAATCCTCTTGTGAAACCGTGTTTTTCGTTGTAGTGATTGAACGGTGTCAGCCGGGAGGAAGACGTGCGAGTGGGAGGAGCTGAATTCCACAGAGAAATAGGCTTTTAAATGATTCAGAAGGTTATTTACACCACATTTCAAATAGCGCAGGGTCATGAGTTTGTGTTTTTGCTTTTTAAAGGTTTAAAATTAGAGGGTTTAATAATGAACTAGCTCTCTCTCTCCGTGCTTGAGATGAGGTTTCCTGCAAACTGTGTATTCGTTAAATTACACGTCATTGATCACACACTGGGCGGCACGGTGGCTTAGTGGTTAGCACATTCGCCTCTTTACGCTGGGGATTCCTGGTTCGAATCCCGATCTGGGTGGGGTTTCCATGTCCTCCCCGTGTCTGCATGGGTTTCCCTTCTGATTCTCCGGTTTCCTCCCACAGTCCAAAAACAGATTCAAGGTAAATTGAATGCTCTAAATTGCCCGTATTGGTGTATCTGTCCAGCGTCCCAGATGTTCTCCCCTGGATGGGCATGGGGAACCCCCCCACGACCCTCATAAAGGAATAAGCGGAAGATATTAAATGAATGATCACACACTGCGCCATTGAAATCGAAATCTGTCCGTCAGACTGCACCAGGCTTTTAAAAGGAACGCCAAGTGCAATGCTTTGGTTGGTTTGTTCCATGTGATGCCCAGAAACACACCCATGAATCATGTCATCGTGATAGCAAAGGCACATGGACACACCCTAAATGAAGCTGCGGTTGACGGCTTACTATAGATCGCTGAATTAAAGCCGCTTGAGCCGCTTATTAATGCAAAGAGTATATAAACCTGCGCAGGCTCCTAAAGAGTCAATATGTTAAGACATTGTAAATAACGCAAGTTTGGATTTATATAGGGCACACATACTTTAAGACTCCACACACACATATATATTATGTTACACTATAGTAATAAAAAAACAAGGTTTGATTCATAAACTATTTAAAGCAAAATCGTAACTGGTCTCCTGTGACATCATGTAGTCTGGTTTGTAAAGTGAACGCTGATCGCTGAGTAACAGGTTTTTGGGTTCTCTAACTGTCAAATACATCTAGTGGCTAAATTGCAGAACGCAGCTTATAAAAAACATCGTGAAAATAATGTATTGTAAATCACGCATTGATACGAATGTAAAGCGCTTAGAGGTGTGCGTTATTGTCAATAATGTCACAACTGGACAAATGGCTCAGCCAATCAGATATAAGGACCGGAACGACCCGTTTTATAATCTTGATATAACCGTGTCATCAGTGCAGTGGTGGTTAGTGTATTCTTTTGTTTCATTCCCAGTGGAAGTGCGTACAAAGAAAACGTTAGCGGTCCCAATACTGACCTCTGTGGAATGCCGTTTTTCATCTGCGTACAAACAACACTGACTGCTAACACAAACAAGCTGGAATACAGTCTGTGACTGTAGAGTAAATGAAAAATGAGGAGGTGTGGTGCTGTAGATGCTGGTTTTGAAGAGACACCAGCAGGAGGTTGCCACCAGATGGCAGGAAACTCCACGCTTCTGTGGTTCCTCCTGAATGTCCACCAGCTCTGCCTTCAATGTTCTGCGTTCCTTTTCTCTGTGGTCTGAGCGGACGAGAGGTTCATATTCAGCAGCTTGGTCACAAACAGAGCCGGGAAGCTCAGTGTGTCTGTATGAGGTGGTTTTCAGTGTGGCACCATGGTGTATGACCTCACTGCTCCTCTATGTGGCAGTCTCTCAGAGTGACTCATAGTGTCAGGACTCTGCGAGCCTCTCTCCATCCACCCATTTCACTTTCCTGCATGCTGTCACACTCACTGTTTACACCATAATTAAAACACGGCCTATAAAAGGCAATGGCTGTGTTGCCAGACGCCGTGGTGGGGGTCAGAGCAGCAGGGAGGGGGGGTGATAAATTGCTTTGATGCTGTCCAATGCTGCAGCTCACATTCTTGAAGTGAAGCAGGCGTGCGCTGGAGCAGCCGACTGAAGTCGCAGTGCACCGTCTCCTCAGAGAAAACCTTTCAATTCATTCAACATGTGAGTAGAGAAGATTAAAACTACAATATCAGATGATTAGCACGACACAGTTCACTTCAGCGCTAAGGATTCAGGTTCGAATCCCCATCTGGGTGGTTTCCATGTTCTCCCTGTGTTAGTGTGGGTTTTATCCGGGTTCTCGGGTTTCCTCTCACAGTCCAGAAATATGGATTTAAAGTAATTTGGCTGGCCCTATATACTGTGTCTGTGAGTTGTGTGCCCAGTGATGGACTGGCACTCTGCCCAGCATCCAAAACATTTTCCCCTGCATAGGCATTAGGAACCCCACCGTGACCCTTATAGAGGATTAAGCAGAAGTTAAAAGATGGATTGTAATCATATTATCTAGATATCTGATGTTTAGCATGCTCGCCTTTCGGCGCTGGGGATCCAGGTTCGACTCCCAGTCTGGGTAAAGTTTCCATGTTCTCCCCGTGTCAGCGAGGGTTTCCTCCGGGTTCCTCCCACATTCCAAAAACATGAATTTAAAGTAAATTGGCTGCTCTACTTTGCCCCTATATAGATTGAGTGAGTGTGTGAGTTGTGCCCAGTGATGGATTGGCACCCTGTCCTAAGTGTATCTACCCAGCGTCCGGAATGTTTTTCCCTGCACGAGTTTCAGGAACCCCACCGTGGCCCTCATAGAGGATTAAGCAGAAGATGGATTGTTATCATATTATCTAGATATCTGATGTTTAGCACGTTCGCCTTTCGGCGCTGGGGATCCAGGTTCGAATCTCAATCTGGGTGGAGTTGCCATGAATTTAAGAGGAAATTTGGATAGGGGCAATTTAGAGCAGCCAATTCACCTTGAAGTCTGTGTGTCAGTAAATGTGTATTAACAATGGATTGGTGCATTGTCCTGGGTATTTGTGCCCAGTGCCTGAAACATCCCCTGGATGGGCATGAGGGGCATCTCCCCCTGCAGCCCTAGTACAGGATTGGCACACCTCAGATATATGTAACCCCAACGACCCAAACCTTGGATAGCGTTGGTACAACCATGCAAGTGCACAGATGTTTGCCTCAGCAAAAGCGCGACCCCTACTTAAAATGGTCACATACAGATCCGGTCCTAATACTGATGCCGCGATGATGCCGGGATGTTGTGCCACAATGCCTCAAAATGAGCACCGCCTACCACAGCCCTCAGCTTCCACCCACAGCCAGCAGGGGGTTAATTGTCCCGCTCTGGGTGAACAATGGACTAGAATGGAGCAAATAGGAGGTGTGTCCAAACTTTTGACTGATACTGTATAGGTACCAGTGCCATGTCTGCCAAACGGGGCAGAGTGGGCATGTGAATGTGTTCATGAGGACCACCTTTGGCTCACACGCAGATGTGGGTTTATTTTAAAGCTGATGAACAATGATTTGATTTTTAGAATTGTAGATTTGTGTGTAGTGATTTAAACAGACTGGGTTTCTATTTTTCATTTTGAATCTGGTTTTAAGTGCATCGGTGGGATGATGTTCCGATGATTCACTGTGTGTACTCATGTTCACCACATGAAGTCGACCGCAGCACTGGTCAGATCAGGGCAGTACTCCATCCGTCTTCTGAAAACGACCCAGAGTGCTTGAGCGCCAACATAATGACTTAAATTTGAATATAACTCTATGAACAAAATTATTCGGACACTACACATCACACCCCTTTCTGAGTCGGTTCCCTTTTTGTGGTTATTACTATTTTTATGCTTCATATCATTGTGTAGGTGGCACGGTGGCTTAGTGGTTAGCACATTCGCCTCAGCGCTGAGGGTTCCCGGTTCGAATCCCAATCTGGGTGGAGTTTCCATATCCTCCCCGTGTCTGTGTGGGTTTCCTTCCACATTCCAAAAACTCGAAGTTAAATTGAATGCTCTGAATTGCCCTGTATAGTGTGTGTGGCTGTGGGAGTGTGTGCCCAGCGATTGATTGGCGTCCTGTCCTGGGTGTATTTGCCCAGCGCCCGAGACATTTTCTCCTGGATGGGGACACCCCCCCCCCCCACCGTGATTTATTCATAAAGGAATAAGAGGAAGATAATGAATGAATAAATAAACAATTTAGCTCAATGTTTAGCTTTTTACAAAGACCACACACTGTAAGACAAATGCAATTAGTATATTTACATCATTCTGCGTCATTAGGGGGCGGGGTCAGTGGCAGCTTTGGGCATGCGCAGTTCAGTTGAAGTGTGGCCTGGAGCGATGCGGGTCTCTGAGTACTGAGAGTGTTGTGGAACACAGAAACTGTACAACGTGTGGGTCTTAAAAAGTTTCTAAAAGTCTCCAATAACAGCAGAAAAATGTCGTTTGTCGCTTTAAAAAAAAAAAAGGTCTGGAAATCGTTAAATACAGTAAGTCGCTAAGTTTGCAACAGTGCTGGGCTGAGTGACGCGAACGAGAGGCGGAGGGACGCACGCACGCACACACACACACACACACGGCCTCTGGACTCCATTAGCTCCAGGCTGGAGGACGCACGGATCCGTGGAGCTTCAGTCGGACCAACTCGCTTGGATTTGTCCTCCATGAGAGAGTCGCAGAACCGGTTCGCTGTTCAGCCGTTAGCAGAGAGTCGCAGAGCCGGTGGGATTATCTCTTCGCAGAAGTTGGGAGTTTAAAGCGGTGCTGCGGATCTGAGGGAGCGTGTGAGAGAGAACCCGGGAAGGTAAGCGAACCGTAACCGAGCACCAGCGTACCTCAGGCGGCGTGGCCTCAGCTGTGCGGCCGTGTGGAACCTGGAGGAGTTGTTCTGATTTTTCTTTTAAACCGTCGTTTTTTTCACCAAATGTTTACGAAACGTTTAAAATGTAGCTTTTAAACTCAAACCATATGAGTTAAGAATAAAATGCGCCGCTTACGTAATGAACCGTATTCCCAAGTTAAGCGTTACCGTTAGACAGAAGCTAAAAGGCCCGCGGTTTTTACTACAAATAAAGTACAACTTACAAAACCCAAAGTGACTAAAGAACATGAATTAAAAACTAAATGCGCGAGGCTTTTTATAAACCGACTTCAAATAAATCCAACTTCATTCATAATGCGAAAGCAAAACCGTTACATTCGATCACGGTGTTCCGTACATTCATTTCTACGACAAAATGAACAAACTGAAATGAAAAACCTTAAGTTTTACCCTTTAAATTATATTCACAAGTGTCTAAAGGCATTAAAGTGTATTTTACTGATCTCGTTTTTCGTTTTACCGTGTTGGTAAAAAGAGGTGTAGCTCTAAACTGAGCCAAAACCTTAAAATCTGTTGTATTTTTAATTGATTTATTTATTTTTATTCTAATTCATTTTCCTTAGTTCTCTACTAGGGCCGTGGGATGGTTCCCCATGTCCATACTGGGGAGAATCCTTTAGGCGCTGGGCAGACACACCCTGGACATGGTGCCAATCCATCGCTGGGCACACACTCACACTCACACACACTCTATGGGGCAATTTAGAACATTCTATTGACCTTAAATCCATGTTTATGGACCGTGGGAGGTTTTTGAAACCCACGTGGACATGGGGAGAACATGGAAATTACCCAGATTGGAACCTGGAACCCCAGCAATGAGTGGCGAACATGCTTACCCATGTATTTTTATTGAAATGAAATGAATGGTTTGAATACATTACATTTAGCTGCCGCTTTAACTGGAGAAATGAGGGATAAGGGTCTTGCTCCAGGCTGCTGGATCAACCCTGGGTTCCCAGCAGATGCTTTGATTCAAAGCGACTCACAAATGAGACAGACCTGGTTTGATTTATAGCAAGTGCTTGTGGAAGACGTGTTTTGGGAAGTTGCTTAAAAATGCCGAGTGACTCAGCCTTACGGACGTCGTCGGGAAGATCGTTCCATAGTTTAGCAGCTGAATGTTATGGAGCAAGAACTACCCACAGTGAGGTTGGATCACCAGGCGACATTGATCACTAGAGCGCAGTGAACGAGCTGGAGTGTATTTTGGAAAGATGGATTAAAGGTAAGAGGGGACAGATACAGAGATTGTCCTGTAGGCCAGTTCAAATGTCTCTTGAAAAGAGGCGAGGTTGTGTTACTAAAGTTTCATCCATCCAGGCCAATCCAGAGCAGAACGTTTCAGGTGCTGGGCACCAGGACAAGGTGCCAATCTATTGCTGTGCATAAACACACTATATTTTGGGGCCATTTAGAACAACCAATTGACCTTAAATCCATGTTTTTAAACTGTGGGAGAAATCTGGAGAAAACCCACGGGGAGAATATGGACACCCAGATTGGGATTCGAATCTGTATCCCCAGCGCTGAGAGGTGAACATGCTAACCACTAAGCCACTGTTACTAAACTTACTTACACTGAAGATTTTTAACCAATAACTGATTATATTTAGTGTTGTTTTCATGTCGGATTCGTTCGCCTCTCATTGCTGGGGATTCGGGTTTGAACCCCAATCTGGGTGGAGTTTCCATGTTCTCCCCATGTCAGCTGGGGTTTTCTCCGGTTTCATCCCCCAGTCCAAAAACATGGATTCAAAGTCAATTGAATGTTCTAAATTGCCCCATATGAGTGTGTGTGTGTGTGTGTGTGTGTGTGTGTGTGTGTGTCCAACGATAGATTGGCGCCCTGTTTTGGGTGTATCTGCCCAGTACCTGAAATGTTCTCCCATGGAAGGGCATGGGGAAAGCCCCCGCAATCCTCATAGTTTTTCAATTACATACAGTAGTCAATCTGAATTCTAAAATAAAAACCCTTCTAGATATATAATATATAACATTAAAATAAAGTTTATTAATGTAAGACAATGTTCACGTCTCTTTTTCGATTACATATTAAGTAATCCATTAATTCACGTTATCTTGATTTTTCAAGACATGGCCCTCGATGGTATCCGGATGCCGGACGGCTGCTATGCTGATGGCACATGGGAACTAAAGATGCACGTCACCGACCTCAACAAGGACGTCTCACTGAGAGTCACAGGAGAGATTCATATCGGCGGCGTCATGCTGAAGCTTGTGGAGAAACTCGGTAAGACCCTCCGCTTTCCCAGAGCCGCTGTTAATGGCCACTGAAGGCCCGGTTCACATTTAAGGTCATGTGATCGGGCCACGCTCACAGCACAGTGAGACCGTGTGACCTTGGAGATCTGCACGTGTAGCACGATTCTTGTTTACATAAGTAGCGATCCATCATCAAAACATCCTGAGCCAAGTTATTTTTATTTTCACTATTACGGCGTCATTGACACTTCGCTAGTTGTTCACATTCTTAAGATCTATTCATTTTATTGCAAATGTTTGAGCTCTGAGTGATCAAATTTCACAGTTCTATTGAGTTTCCTATTTAACTATGTTCTCTTTATGATACAAACCTCTGCATATTTTAATGCATAGATACTATTAGGCTTCCAGATTTACATATTTGGGAGGGGAAAAAAAATAATTCTCCATAAAGCATGAAATTCTTATCACCATCAACACAAAGTTCTTATTTGAATGGGTTAACTTACCGACACTTGGAAATTTGAGGAAACGTGTCCCTTTCTCAGGGACGTCCCACAGTTTGCTTAAGGCTGTAAGCATTATATCTCAATGTGACTCTGACCACAGATAGTCACTATATTGTTGGGAGATATCATGATATTGTGTTGTAATCTCGTCAAACCTGTTTTCATAGAACCGCCATCGTGATCCATGTTAAACAAGTAGAATAATACATATAGTATAGGTCTGTATTGAATGTACGTTGATCCCCTGTTGTATTTTGAATTTGCTATAATGACCTCTGTTTGCACTTTTTTTCAACAATTGATCAGGTAAACTTTGTACTGAGATTAACTCGCTTTCCCGACTTACCCTGCAAGTAACCTACAGTACAGTCAAAAGTTTGGACACGCCTCTTCTTGCCCCATTGTCTATTTCCTCCACTTACCATATAGATGGACTTTGTAGTTTTAGAATTACCGAATTAGAATTCTGTATTTAAACCATCAAAACTTCATAATTAGAATTAAGCAATCAAAAAAAAGAATAATGTAAAAGTAAAGTCAATGGAATAAATATAACAGGGTTGGCATTTTTTTCAATTGCTGTAGTATAAATAGGTTGCCATGTTTCATGATGATATTTACTGTATACAGTATCGGGCAAATGTTTGGACCCGCCCCCTTCGTGCTCCATTGTTACCATACAGATGGGTTTTGTAGTTTTACAATTACAGACTGTAGTCCATCTGTTTTCTGGTTTTTGTTGGTCTTCTCTTGGTTCCCTGTTCCCTGTTGGTCAGAAGCATCAGCATGTTAATGCGGTGAGGGGGTTTTAGTGCAGCAGTGCTCCTGTCGTTTCATTTAAACACCTCAGTGACACTGCTGGGATAGGATATAATGCACCATCCAAATAATACCTTCTCTGTGGTGCTACCATTTGAGGTCCTGACTATCAGAACAGAGTAAAAGGAACGTAGTCCACATACAGATGGACTATAATGTGTAATCGTAGAACTATGCTGAGTGGAACTGATAAAATGGATAAGGTGTCCACAAACTTTTGACTGGTACTGTATATCAGATGTTGTGTTTTCACAGATTCCATACACTGATTGTATCAAAGGCTGTTTTGTGTATGTGAGTTTTTGCTCTGGGTTCCTCTCACAGTCCAAAAGAATGTAAGTTAACTGAATTGCAATAGTGCCGCGGAATGTGAATGTATGTGTCTGTGTGTCTGTGTCTCTGTCTGTGTACACTGTGATGGCCGGGCAACCTGTCAGTGACTCTATATGGATTGGTGAGTTAGAAAACAAGTAAGTGCCTACAGTAGACTGACCATTTGGCCTTTTTGATTGTATATCATGACCCCTGTGATATCTGTACTGGACAGACACCGGGTTTAAAACATCACAGACCTGTTATCAATACAACCCAAGGAATTAGTGCCGTACAAGTCTTGCTTTTGTGTTTTTTACTTTGGTATGGTATTATAAATAAAAAATTGTATTAATCGAACAATAATAATGTGGGAATAAGAAACTATAGACAAAGGTTTACGACATTTATGAGGTCATTTAATGCCACTCCACACTGAATATCGCCGTTCAACGCACTGCTTTTGACACAAATCAGCACAGAGGTCGGTGTGGTTGTCAACAAGGTTCGTTTTTTTATTTTATTTCCAAACAAACCCCATAAAACTAGATGTCCTCATGGTGATTGTATCAGTGAGGTCAAACCAGATGCCGTGGCAATTATTAACCTTAAAGAGCAGGAACTTGTGGTGAATGTTTCAGTGTGGAATCAACTACTGTTCATGATTCACTGCGCCGGTTAAATCAGTTGTGTACTTGAGCACAGTATTTCTGGCCAGTGCACTCGGCCCATACGAACATTCCTCGGGTGGCATGACACATTCTTAGCGTGATGGCTCCTGGGTTGTTCCCAATCGGGTCGTCAAACGTTAGGTCACACCACTTTTTTGCTCCATTATTATCCATGTTTTCAGTTTCACTAAAGATATACTTTGTAGTTCTATAGTTACAGACTGTAGTCCATCTCTGGACTTCTAACGGTCAGGACCCCAATAGTAGCACCACAAAGCAGGTATTATTTGGTTGGTGCATTATTCCTATCCCAGCAGTGTCACTGAAGTTCAAATGAAACTACACCAAAAACCCCTCAGTGCATCAGTGTCACTGCAGAACTGACAATAAACAATCCACAACCCAAATTATAACTGTTCTGTTATGCTCCTGACCAACAGAAAACGAGTTACCAACAGGGCACTAACAAAAACAAGACAACGGATGGACTACAGTCTGTAATTTTAAAACTAGATCTTTATCGGTAACAATAGAGCAAGAAGGGGACGTGTCCAAACATTTGATTGATACCCTATACAGTATATATCATGAGCCATGACAACCTGTTCATACTACAGAAATTGAATAAACTCCCAATTCTGTTATATTTTATACTACTGGCGCTTTTTTTAAGTTAATGCCGCCATTCTAATTGTTTAGTGATGTTGCTTCATAAAAGCCCTGTTTATTTTTATTAAAATTTTGATTTGAGGACAAATATAAAGGAAATAAGGATTTTTAGAACTGTGGGGTTGTGTGTAAGACAGTTTATTGACCCAAGATATTTAATATCTAATTTTAGTAAGTAATCAGTTCTCTGTTCACAAAGCCTTCTGTGGTTGACCTTGTTTGAATTGCACTCTGACGTTGTTGATCTGTTCATACGAAACTATAACCCCTCAATATGGTGTTTAATGTCTACATCCGAACGCGTCAGTCCTAAGGACCCAAATTTGTAATTTTGATTAAAATGGACAAATGTTTAATAAAGCAAGAAGGCACAAGAGGGCATCATTGTTGTGAATAAATCACCGGAAAAAGGTGTCGTTGGGCCCAACGAGAGTTCCGGTACACCTCTTTTCCACAACTTGCTCACAGTAATGCATGACCTCGAGTGCCTTATTGCTTTTATAAAACGTTTACAAACACACTATAACAAAATTGTAATATCTGGTCTTCCGCGACATAGGATTTGATTGATAAATACGTAAAGTATTTTGGTTTTAAAGTAAATGTTGATCGCTGAGCATATTAAAGCAATAAGGTACGAGAGGGCGTGCACTATTGGGAATAAACCACAGTAAAGAGGTGTTATTATGCACGACACGCAATGTTGCACCTTATTCCTGTGGTTTATTCACAACAATGCATGATCTCGAGTGCCTTAATGCTTTGATAAAACGGTTACCAACATGCTATAATAAAAAAAAAAACAAGGTTCAGTTCATAAATGCAGCGACCGAAAGCAAAATCGCCAAAAAATCCGCCTTCTGCAACATAATCCAGTCTGTTTTTTAAAATTAACCCTGACCACAAGTAAAAGATTTCAGTTCTTTTAAGCAAACAAATACAGAATGCAGTTATGAAAAACTTCAGAAAAACAATATATTTTATATCGTGCATTGATATGAACGTGAAGTTGTCAGAAGTGTGTGTTATTGTGACTGTCGCAGCTAGACAGGCGGCTCAGCCAATCAGATATAAGAACTACCCATTTAAAAAAAATAGTTCTATTAATCTGTATTTCCATTTATGGTACATGATTTAACATAATATATTTTAGATCATGCTTTGATACGAATGTAAAGCGTCTGAGGTGTGTTATTGTCAATAATGTCATGGCTGGACAAACTGCTCAGCCAATTGGATTCAAGGACCAGGTCTGGCCATTTTATTAAAGCGTTTAAAAGATTTTATGAGTGGGCGTGCCTAATAAGGTGCACAGTGTATGTATTCTGAAGAACAGAAATGGTCAGAGGAGAAATCCATTACTGAAACATCTTTAAATTGTTCTCCTCCATTCGATCTCTCAGTAAGGCCTTAATGGATTAAGATGCCAGCAGAAGTGCTTTATTGATTGTAGCCGTTTCCACCAGATCTTTTTAGGTTGCATATTATTTAAGATTTAATGATGAACATCGAGCACCTGCAATGCAGATCAAGCACACCCATTTACAACGGAGTGGAAATTGTTTCTCACTTTTTAGACAAATCTAACGATCAAGACGTGGAATGGGAGCTGGATGCTGGTGTTTAAATCAGTTTCAGTCATTTACATGGACACCGTTCGCTTTACTGTCTGCGTCTGTCGTTCTATTAGATCTTTATTCCAGATGTGTCCACATTCTTCGTCTGTTCTCGGCGGCGCTCTCGGTCCATTGTTCTCGAATGTTCTAATAACTCAACCGGATTTCAAGAGGCTGTCGGATTTAAAATCCCGACCGAAGCTGGTCTTCTTCATTTTTTAATGAATGACATTCTACAGTTTCCTGATTTCTTTCTTTATCAGATCTTATTGAATGCTGCTCTGTATATGACGTGAAGGTTTCACTGTACTTTGTAGAACCTACATGAGATTTTACCAGATTCAGGTTATTGGCGTTGGACTATCAATCAAAATGTGGTGGGTTCTAATCCTAGGTCCACCGAAGTCCTTAAGCAAGCCTCATTTCTCCAGGGTTCTGTTCCCAACCAATTTGGGATACTTGTAAGTCGCGTTGGATAAAAGCGTCTGCTAACTGACAGAATATAAATAAATGTAAATAAGTGGCTGATGAACAGACCACAAAAATAAAATGGGTCTGGTAGCTCAGTGGTTAGGGTGTAGAGCTACCAATCTGAAAGTTTTGGGTTCAAATCTCTGGTCCATTAAGCAGGTCCTTAAGCAAAGCCCTTAATCCTCATTGGTCCAGGGGGGCTGTTTCAAGACCAACCCTGTGTTCTGACCCCAACCATGAAGTTCATTCATTCAATCAATAAATGAACTTCACAGTCCGTTTTGTTTGTTTTTTTAAATGGGCTTTGATGGGTTCTAATTTTTTTGTTTGTCATCAAGTCAGCTTTGATCAGTTTTATAAAGAACGTTCCCTTTTTTCCAATAACTAAACCCTGCACCGTGGGATTTAATGTTTCTACGTAGCAGTCAAAAATTGGGAGGAGGAGGCTGTGAGGAGTAGATTATGTGCTCTGGGCCTCCATGACGTCAGCTGCATTGCTAGAAATTCCATAAAAGTCTTCTGTCGAGCAGGAAATGACTTCCAGAGTTTGGCATGTTCACTGGATGCTGTCGTCATTTCAGTATTTTCTGCTGCCAGCATCAGTTCTTCGACGAATCGGATTTGTGGTGAAGTCCTCCTTTTTAGGCCCGAACTCCCCCTTTTTTTTTTTTTTCCACGCGTTGTGTAACAGCTGCCTGTATTGAACTGACCGGAGTTGTAATCTAATGTAATGAGTAAACATTATAGCCTCCTCTCCGGACAGTCGCTTCATTTCTCAATCAGCTGGAATTTTCTCTGCAAAAGAGAAGATGGTCAGCTGCTGACAATGGTGGGGGGGGGAGGGGTTGAGGAAACGGACGCCTGATTGGACAGGAAGCAGCACTTCCTGTTAGATTTTTCCCTGTTTTTATGCATTCGGGAGGTTATTTTGGACCGTTTTAAGCTCTGAGCAATTTTCTTCGATATTACGGGAAAGGACGTCGTGTTATTACGTAATCTGTGCATTTTGCGCTGCATGACTACCACCTGATGTTTCAGGGTTCATGCTTTGAATCTGCATTCTTCATGTTTTTTTAGGGAACGTGGCCGGTTGGTAGTGTGATATTTGTTCGGTGGTTCAGAGAACTAATCTATTATACAGGAAGTAGTTAGGCTAAGTAGAGGCCCGTCCCAGTGCAGATCTTTCCTGTTGCACTGATCAAATCCGGCTGTGATTTAGAGTTTTCCTGCGGCTCTGTGGCTTCCGTGCTGAGTCTGAAACATGGTGCGTGTTAGTGTGCAAATCCACTATTTTTTTTGTTTGCTGCTATTGAAATCTTGCAAAAAATACCCTCACTGACCCTTTTTTTAGGTACAGCTTGTAGTTTCTGCAATCATTGTTCATTTCAAGTAACCCAGTGGTTCTCTAACTTTGTATGTCATGCCCCACTAGAAGACGAAATATGTCCACCCCAACAAAATGGCGACAGATAATTGCTTTAGTCATTTTTGTTCAATCTTCTTTTTTTTGGCTTTAAGCTTTAATTATTTTAGGGCTCGCCACAGTAATGAACTTGCACACCAGACAGGCAAAGTGTTTTGCCGGATGTCCTTCTTGACTCAATCCTCACCTCTACCGGGTTTTGGACACATTTGTGGCGTCAAAACGGGTCCAAAAACTTTGGAGAACTCAAAAACAGAATTCATAAGCAATTGTTCTCATTGCACATATTTGCGCTTGCGCTTTACATTTTTGCGATCACGTTTCATTTTTGTATTTAGGACCCGTTTTTACGGGTGGGCGGGATCTACACAGTAATTGCCTGCTCGATCAAACGTGATCGCAAAAATGAG
>JAOUQT010309843.1:0-15123 GCA_025769995.1 Xyliphius kryptos | reverse complement strand
TCTCATTTCTACCTGTTGTCTGTTCCATTTGCACAACAGCATAGATGTGTGTGTGCACTTTCAGCTGAACTCACTGATATACCTTAAGAATGTTTAAAAGAAAATTCTTGCAGCAAAAAGGTCGCCTACCCATGATTTAAGTAGTCAGGATATAAATTCACTTTCTCATCATTTGCATTAAAAAACCACATACCAGGACTAAAAGCCACTTGGTAAATCTTTCCAGAATGGCAGCCAAGCTGATGCAGGATGGAGAAACTGGCGAGATCCCAAATACAAAGGGTGCCTTCTTTTGTGCCCGAGACCAACAGAGTAGCAGCCGGATTTAGCGCTATTGTGTTAACCTGTACACAAGACATACACACACAAACAAAACTTAGCCCAATAGCCACAATATATAAACTTATCTACTTTGGTCATGTACCAAATAGTATTACCCAGTTATGATAAACACTCAAAATAGATTAGAACAGAATCTAACCAAATATATAAGGTTATTTGATTTTTTTGGCTTGGCATTGTTTAATCAATTAGCGTGTGTTCGAATGTTTTTACACGGAGACCCACATTATATAAATTATTTTTATGTTAATTACATGAATCTCTTAATTATACATTTCACAACATGGTACATGAATGTGGAACTGCTATTCTGTGTTCCTTTAATCAAACTTGACGAACTAACTTGGCAGAGTTAGTTAAAAAAAAAATCTTATTTTTTCCCCCAATGTTATTATTATTATTTTTATTAACTGACTTATATTTTAAACCTAATATACCACCTCATGCTACTCTGCATACCACAGATTAAGAAACACTGGTCTAATTAATAGTAATTTATATAATAATAAAATGTTATACTATCTATAATTTTACAGTTCATTATCTGTAAACTACTTCGTTATATCATTCTTTTTAATAAAGAGTATATCGTACAGGTTAGCATTTTAAGACACGGCCTAAATGAAAAGCAAACAACTAATAAATACACTTACCCCAGCCTCATGCTCCAGCTCAGCAACCAGCTCAAACGGCATTCTTTTATTAGTGGAAATATCAGCTGCAGCACATTTCCACACCTGTTCCAAAATCCAATGCAGTGCATTTATCCATCCACAGTCAAAGCCACAGGGTAACAAGCAAAAAACACAGTTTTTCTATTAACCCAAACAGAGGTTTAGCGTTTTTGTTGATGTTATATGCTGCACTTAAAAACATATGGTGCCGGCATTTGTCATATTTATCAGTAATACTAATGTGAATCAACATGAATAAACAGACCTGCAATCACAGGTTTTTTAATCAGACCTCTAACCTTTACAGTGGAATCCCAGGATGCTGTGTAGAGTTGATTGTCCCGCCAGCAAACTTGACTGACCGCATCATCATGACCCATGAGTGTGTCCTGCCTCCTGCCATAGGCTATTGAATAGAAGTACCTAAAGAAAATGGGCATTAAAAAATGTGTAATTGTTAAAAAGTGCGATGCTGACCAATTATTAATTTGTAGGCATTATTAACTACTCACACATTATTGTCCCATGAGGAACAAACCACTGTTTTATCCTCTGGAAGAATGATACATGAAGATAAAGCCTATGACAAAGTAGAATACATAGTACAAAGTAATTTTTATTATCAGCAACTGAAGGTCAAAACTAAGCAAAGAAACACAACAAAGGTTCAAAATAACCACAGTTATTTTGCCACAATAACTGTTTTACTGGCCATAATATATATATATATATATATATATATATACACACACGGTGGATGTTCTCATTAGGTGAGAACATCCACCGCTTCATCAGGAGCATGCCCAAGAGTTGTAGGGAGGTCATACAGGCACGTGGAGGCCACACACACTACTGAGCCTCATTTGAGTAGGATTCCAAATCCAGACCTCCATGGGATAATCATTTTGATTTACATATTGATCATTTTTATGTTTAGTTCTCAACACATTGCACTATTTACTAAATAAAGATTTTCCAATGAAACATTTGTTCATTGCGATCTAGGATATGTTATTTTAGTGTTCCCTTTATTTCTTTGAGCAGTGTATAATGAAATGAAAATGAAACAATTACTACATGAATGTATTAATAATAATAAAGATAAATTTCTATAAATGTAGCGTAATTTTAACCTGCAAGTAGCTTTATAATCAAGGATAAAGGTGCTTTTACAAAATACTAGTTGTATTTTTGGTCAGGAAGTGTCTACTATAATACATGTCTAACACAAGAAGAGGAGTTACCATATTGGAAAAAGACACGCTTCTTTGCAGCCCCTTGCTTTCTTTAGAAAACATCTTTAGTGTTGAGTCTGGGGTGAAAACAAGCAAAAAAGCCTTTTAGAGTTTATATTAACTGCATGAACCCTGGTATAGAAACTGTAAAAAAGGTCTATCAGGACTTTACC
Source organism: Xyliphius kryptos (assembly GCA_025769995.1). Lineage (NCBI taxonomy): Eukaryota > Metazoa > Chordata > Actinopteri > Siluriformes > Aspredinidae > Xyliphius > Xyliphius kryptos. The sequence continues at coordinate 12,699 of JAOUQT010309843.1, read as the reverse complement.
TAAAGATGTTGTGAAAACAGATGTTCCATTTAAATTCACAGCTATTCCTGTCACTGACCTGAGAAAAATAGAGAGGTATTGACACAGACGCATCAGACGAATGAGAACTGAGAATCAAGTTCCAGCATTAATCTAATTACTAAGTTTACCAGCACTTAAGTAATGTAATATAATGAATGTTTAAAGTTAATCAGGAAGTGGTTTCTTAGCAGCATGGCTGTCTTTGGAGCTGCTAATGCACTGTGCTGCCACATGCTGTGGGATCTCAAACTCACAAATCAGGCAGAGTACAATTTATGAAAAGAGCTTATTTGTCATGCGTACCTTAAAAGTATATAATCTAATACCAGCAAAGTGATTTGTTACCAAGCATTGATTTCAGAAGCAACATTTTTACTACAGTCTGGATTTTAGGAAATACTTTTTACACTGTACACGTAAAAGCTGCTTTAAAACAATGTCCCAAGTTTTAAAGCTTAATGAACATTTCAAAATTATGTAAAGGAACAACATATAACTAAGATTCTTATCAATAACCAACACATTAACATTTCTGAGTTTCAGATTCTGAAACTTGCTATAAATTTGAAGCAGAGAGAATGGCTGTGTCTTAACTTCCATACTGCCTACTACAAAGCAGCAATAACTGTAAGCGATAATGGCTTGTGACAGCAGAACCACAACTGAAACTTAATCATGTGATCAAGCTAAAACTAAATTAAAAAGACACAAATAAGTTTCATAAATAACCCACAACTACAAAAAACCTAATTACATTCACGTGATAATAGGAGGACGAAGCTGGTATGATCCATTTAATCAAATGAAGTTCATAAAATGGTGGACATGATGCGCCTGAGACTACGAAGATACTACTTACAGTTTAACAAAATGCACTAGCTTAAAACGTTCTGTTCTTTAACCATCCGCGTCCTTTGCTTAAACATTAGGAAACTGATTTTGAAAGACAAAACATGCAAACTGACTCACTCTTTGTGTATTTTATGACCGGACTGCAGTGTGAGTTTGTTCATATTATTCCAGGCAAGAATCCTGCTCTCCTCTGTAAGATCCTCAAATGAGTCCATACTGGGAGAACCTGATTTCACACATACAAGTGCACATACATATATTTTTAACAGGCAGTAGAAATACAAAAGGCATACCATATGTACATGTACAGTACCAGTCAAATGTTTGGACACATCTCCTTTTAACTTGACTTATTGTCCATGTTATCAGTTCCACTTACTGTAAAAATGGACTTCATAGTTCCACAATTACAGAATGTAGTTCATCTGCTTGTGGACTACAGTACATACTGTGTTAGTCCCCTTTACTTGTTCTAATTGTCAGGACTCCAATAGTACCCCCACGGAGCAGGTATTATTTAATTGGTGCATTATTCCTATCCCAGCAGTGTCACTGAGGTGTTTAAATAAAACTACAGCAGCACTGCTACACTAAAACCTCCTCACCGCAGCAGTGTCAATGCAGAACTGACAAAAAAACAACAATACACCACCCAAATTATACCTGTTCTCTGATGGTCCAATAGACTACTAACAAATCTATCCTGCAAAGGGGCACCAACTGACAACTAGATATCATGAAAGCTCCTGTACGTGTAAACTGAAATTCTAATATAGTTTCTATAATTTTTACTATTGTTAAATACAGACACCTGATCTCAAAACAATCTACATGATTGTCTACATGATCTACACTGTCCTACACTGTGATGTTGCCTGGTCGCTCAAGGACAAGGATGAGCGATCCACTTAGCCTTGGTTCTCCCAAGGTTTCTTCCTAAAAAAAATATAACAGGTTTTTTTTTCTTGCCACTGATGCTTCGGCTTGCTCTTTAAGGTTTAGGCTAAGAACGGACTGTTGTGAAAAGCGCTATACAAATAAATTACTTGAACAAATATTTCTGTCTATATAGTATATATGGTCAATTAGTTAAACTTTAGTACCAGGTGAGAGGTCATTGGACGAGGTGTTGATACTGGTTCCGGTCGAGAGGCCGTGTAATCGTGGTGTAATGCGATGAGGATGAGGAGTGGTGAAGAGTTGACAAGGGGTCTGACCAAACTCAAGAATCTGGGTTAGCATCGCAATCTTCTGATCTGGGTCATCAATACTACAATAACATACCACACAGACAAACACACAACACAAATAAAAACAATTATTAAATATTCAGGCTATAAGATCCAACGATTAAAATCATCCATTCAATTTTTGACAAAAGATCAAAACCAGTTCTAGAAACCCCATTCACTAACGCACAGGATGGATTCACTTACACTGGCATCAAATTTACACCTGATATTTGTCACAACAAATTATGATCCACTTATTAGCAAAGCGAAAGAAAAATTGGATAGATAGACGACTATATATATATTCTATAATTATATCAATATTCTACTTTTTTTTTGAACATGTAAACTTTAACAGAACAGGGTTACTCTGGGTCCGTGGGCCATAATTTTATCTTTGTCACATATGCCACATGCGATGAAAATGATTAGAAAGCCTCCTTGTATCTTTGACTATGCCCATATCGATGATAGGACGTATAAACATAATTAAAATGAAAATATTACCAAAAATCTTATATTTTTTTTATTTCTTCACCAACCATTAAAATCATTGTTTGATGAAGTTAATAGTGCTTTTTTTTAAACTTAATTTAAAACAAAAAAAATCTAGATTAAGACTTGGGCTGCTGTTCCTACCTTATGAAAGGGGAGGATCACAGTTTCCAAATCTGAAATGGTATTACTGGGCGGCTCAATTACGCACTGCAATGTTTTATTTCTCAATGGAGGATTTGCCAGCCTGAGCAAATATCGATACCCCTACCATTACATTTATTCATGTACTCCGCAAAGTCAAAAAACATCAACAAAGAACCCAATTTTAAGAAATACTATTATACATATGGTTTAAAGCTCACCACTATGTAGGAGCTACCCCGACTAATTCTCGATTCTCTCCTATATGGGGCAATACACACTTTAGGGCGGGAAGGGCAGACAGTGGTTTTAAAATTTGGGCAAGTAAGGGTGTGTAAAAAAATAAGGGATATTTATATGAATGGTAACCATCTTACATTTGAGCAACTAAGTCAGACATATGAGATCACAATTTATTTTTTTTAAACAATTACATCTGAAAAACTTTGTCATCAAAATATTAACACATAATCTGACCCACCACGACCCCACCTTGAAAATCCACCACTTTTGAACTCAGAAGGGAGAAGAAAAATTTCTGTTTTACAAAGCTTTGGTGTCATATGATAAGGAGTCCACCCATGATAAGCTGAGGCATAGAAAGGAGATATCCAGGAGTATATACAAAAACTAGATAGGGAAATGGCATGTGCAAAAGCACAAAACAATCAATAGTCATATAATTGATTCTGAGGGCAATAACCAATATGTATGTGGAAGACAACAATAATGATCATTACCTGTCACAGTCAATGTTACCCTCATATGTCAAGGGATGGAAAACTGAAAAGAAAATACATACATTAAAAAAAAGAATATACTATCTTTCTAATTCTAAAATTGTAAAATGCTCCACTGTTTGTGTGTATAGATACCATTGTGTGCTGCCACAGCTTCACTTCCTCTCTGTTTATAGCCAAAAACAAGATCAATCCATTCGTGCAAGTGCTCTGATACAAACTGACTCTCCAGCGCAGAACGCATTTTCTGCAGGAAGTCATCCGCATCTAAATAATATAATACTCAATGATTTACTTGTATTTAGGTGCTAGATAATTCACTGATTGTCATTACAAAGTTTAACTAAAATCCTTCAGCTATTATTCTGACAAGTGATTCACAAGAAACACCAAAGTGAGTCAGTAAATTACATTCATTGTTCTATGACTGCCTGTGTAAAATTATTATTGCACAATGGACTAAAAGTCCTATATTACACCATTACACAGTTACATATGAATTTAAAGAAATGTTTATTATTTGTATGATAATTGGCAAAATCATCAAAGTACATTCCCCAGAATTCCTTAAAATACCTGAGGCCCAGAGTGGGAGTTCCACATCTCCGACTCTTCCACCACCCTGCCTCTGTCCCAGATTTAAACCCAAGAGGTTCTTTAAAAAGCTGCTGTCTGTTCCATAGAATTCAGGAATCAACTGCATAAAGAACACACACACTTACATGATTATTGCCAAAAACAATAATAAAAAGTAGTAAACTATTGTGGTGTTTTTCTAGAAAGACCTCCACTGTTTTCCCCAAAAGCCTTGCTCCATTTCCCTTAAACGTTGCTGAGATTTTCCCAAAAGTTTTCCCAAAACGGGGCAGTTTTTTTTTTATGTTGCCCCTTTCCAAAAATTGCAGGCTTTTATTTTGCGTTTTGTCCGAGTTCATTATTGGCATCTCTGTGTATAATTATACAGTTTAATCTCTCACCTCTTTAAAGTCAGTGCCACCTTCCAAACAATTCTTCCATGTATCTCCAACACTGCATTTACCAAAACATTAAAGAAAAGCAGACAAAGACAATCCAAAATTGGAATAATTATTAAACATTTTTTTCTGTTGTTTTTTTACTTAATTTTTTTACACACATTATGGGTTACAGAATTGTACCTGTTAAACATTCGGTCAGCGTGATCAAAGCGTCCATTCTGCAGACAAAGCATGTGTTCAGGAGCTTTAGAGGAGAGTAAAGAAAGTGACAGCTGGAGTTTCGTTCTACAGATTTTAAGTAGAGCAAGATCACGTTTATGATCAGTTAACCACCCATACTCACCAACTCTAGCGAGGTAGAAAAGGATATATCCAGGGGAAGAATAATGACTTCCATACATGAACCGAGGCTCAGGCATGTCCCGATACCGTTCCTGGTGATGTGCAAGAGAAACATGGAACAAAACTCTTAAAAACAAAAAAAAAATTACAGATGCATTTATTAATACCACTGAAAATCACACCAACACCTTGACTGCTAAATACAAGCACACTACTAAGTGGCGCACGGCTTTAGTAGTCTATTGATATACTATGTAGTAGTGTAAATTTTGTAAAATTATTTAGACAACCCATTAGGATTTTCTATTCTTATTGTAACAAAACCACAGCTCATGGTCCACTGGCAGCATCCCACATCAATTTGTATGACTGGTGGTAAAGTTTGTGAAAGTGGGAAGGTGAATGTTGTGTGTGGTGGAATCCTGCTCACCAGTAATCTTTCCAGTCTCTCTCGATTTAAAGCTCCCACAGGTTTACTGAGGTCCCGAAAAGAGGCAGGGTTCAGCAAATCTAACATACACAGCAAAACATGAGATCACAACCCTTAAAATGAAGATGTTTACAAACTGCACCGAAACCTTGGTCTCCTGGTTACAGTACAGGCCAAAAGTTTGGACACACCTTCTCATTCAATGTGTTTTCTGTATTTTCACTGTTGGCATTCTAATTAATTATACTAATTAACACTTATAGGCACACCATTTTGAAGAAACAAGAATATAAAACATGTTTTCGGTTGTTTTACCTTTATTTGTTAAGTACATAACTCCTCATGAGTTCATTCATAGTTTTGATGGCTTCAGTGAAAATATACAATGTAAATAGTCGTGAAAAAAAACCCCAAAAACACACTGAATGAAAAGGTGTGTCCTGTACTGTATATATTAGCGACACGACTGGAACATCCTTTCTAATATGTGAATTTAGTATCAAAGTGTAAGTTCAGTTATTGTTGCTGTGGTTTTTTTATTATTATTAAATTATTATTTTTTAACCAGAAACAAGATGCCTTTTTTCTTACACTTTCCTACATATGGCCATGTTTCCTAAAAATGTTGTGGCATTTTTATTTTCTTTAAAATTTGCACCATAGTTTATGCAAATGCGGCCACATTTTTACCCAAAATGTGTCACAATTTCCAAAAATATTGCAGCCTTATTACTTTTGAATACAAATATGGTACTCTAAATGTGCACTTAAGACTGAAGACAGCTCACATGGCAGCTTTTTAGCAAGTCAAATTATGAGAGAGCTGTGTAAATTAAACAAGTGAAAAACATCTTCCCTAGCTGTTCAAATGTGCTTTCAGTGATCTACGACAGCTTTTGATGCAGTTAGAACTTTCACGCATACAATAAAAACATAACAATCTTTTTTTTCTCCAACTTCTGAGAAGAGAGCATGTATTTTGTTACCCAGTTGTGAACTGATGTAGTCACTCAGGACCCAGGGGAACACAGGGTACTGGGAGAGGTCATTGACGCTGCGATCTGACAGATTGTTGAGGTGTAACAGATACTGGTAGTTGGAAATGTGACCTCGCTGCCACTGCAACATGTAACTTTCTGCAGTATGCTCACTCATGTGATTCTCTGTTCCAAAAACATCACGTCATTAGATGTAGCCAAAGATTTATTAGACAGTTAATGGTTGCAAAAAAAAATAATAGTGATTTACTATATATCTTAACAGTTACAGCTGCTCAGGTTATCCAACATACCCAAGTAAGTGCCGATGTAGTAGTAAAGCTCATCCCTATCTTTTGTACTCCAGAACTTCAGGTAGATATCAGAACTCAGATCATTCTCTGTGCAAAACACCTCCAGGCCCTGACACACAAACAAATCCCATTTACTCAGTTAAAAACATGAGCTGTCCTTCCTAAAGAATCCTACTTTGACAAGGTATTTATATAAAAAAAAAATTCTCAAACTAACCAACGGTCTCAGGCCATGTCTTCTTTTGTAGATGCGACGAACGTTGTGGAGTGCAATCTGTACCACTGCATCCTTTTACGTACACACATACATAAACAAACTATTCACAAAACCTAAGGACATGGATATAGATATGTTCCATGTCTATGAATAACTCACAGGATAACCGTTGAGTGGTTGGAAATAGAGGTTGAAATCAGTGATGCAGACATGGCCAGGATTGGTCACCAGGGGGGACACCATCTCAGCCAAACACTCCATATGTGGGGTCTCAGACACATTCTTAAAGCTAAAAATAAAAAAAAATTTCACCGAATTTCAATTATTTGTGGGACATTACTTTAGTACAGCACTCTTTAAAGAATACAGACTAATTTCCCAGATGCAGAAGCAATAAACAATAAAACTGTTGTCATCGGTTATACTGAACCAATGTAATCTACCTGTTCTTATCAAAGGATGTTCTCGCGAGCCTGGACTGCAAGTTTGCCGCAATCTAGTAAACAACACAAATGTGACAGTAAGTATTCAAATTACAAACTGTATGTTTCACAAGTCAGTGATCTTTTTTAAAATGACCAGACGAGCTACAAATGTAATAACACATACCATAGCTGTTTGGTCACCCAGCTTGTCCAGACATGAAGCTCTGTGTAACTAAAGATAAAAAGAAATCTATTTTATTCCAACAAATAATATCTTCCACAGAAAACTTAGGCAGGGTTAAAAAAAGGTGTAAACCTGCAACAATGTTTGAACTACATCTTCTGTTTTTCTGGCTATCTCCAGTTGGAACATGAGGTATCTTTTTCCCTGCAGGACGCAGATTTAATATGAACAGTTCAGAAAATTAAAGGAATAAATTTACATACAGCAGTTTGCTACACTAGATAACATCCTGAAAGCAGAGAGTTTAAACCCCCAACATTGAAACAGTATGTTACGTTGTTCAAATTTGCAACGTCCATGACAACAGACACATCATTGGAACCCAAGTATGATTGTAAAAATAAGACCTCCATGGGATAATAACTTTGATTTACATTTTTTATCTTTATTTAAGTTCTCAACGCATTCCACTATCGACTAAATAAAGATTTTTAACTGAAATATTTCATTGAGACCTAGGATTTGTTATTTTAGTGATCCCTTTATTTTTTGAGCAATGTATTTATATACATACACTTCAAATAAAATTATACAAATATAAAAAAAAGAAACATAACGTAAAATATAACATTTAAAGACATAAAAGATACATTCTCACCCGTTCATTTTTGTATGGTGCGACAACATTAGCCTCTTTTATAAGATAAACCTGATAATTCAAACAAACAAAACAAACATATAACAGTAGCATACAGTGACAGCAAAAAATGAAAGAAAATGAAAGTTAAAAAAAAAACAAAAAAACAACTCACCTGCTTTGCCTCCATCAGTAAAGATGCCGGTTTGGCTCTAAGGTCAAATTATGAAAAAATTAAAATGGGAATGAGGACTGAACAAAATACTATACATTAAATTAAAAAATACAAAAAACACACATGTACACTCACTGGCTACTTTGTTACAAACCTTGTTTCTACACTCATTGCATATTCTGTTCCTATTACCATATGGATGCACTTTGTGGATGAATGTGAATCCTTTACTGTTCATTGTACTGTGTTCTATAATGGTCATCACAGAGAAGGTACGGTTGGTTTGTGGATCAAGAACAGCATGACACCAACACTAATGTGGTGGTAGGGGTGTTGCATGAACATTTTTAATGGATATTTCTCAATTAGCTGTGACTTTCAGATGGTTGAAACCTCACTCAGCAGCACTGCTGTGTCTGATCTACTCATACCAGCACAGCACATAACACATAATTACCATGTAAGTGTCACTGCAGTGCTGAGAATCCACTTAGTGAGTGCATATTCTCTGGTGGTTCGATTAAAGAACAGAGTAAAGAAGACCAAGAAGTAGGGAAACAAATAGAGTATAGTTTGTAACTGAACGTGCCTCAATATGGTAAGTGGAACTAAAAGTAAACAAGTGTGTAAACAAAAAGATGTCCTTAATAAAGTGACCGGTGAGTGTATATTTAATTTATGAGTCTCCATCTGCTAGCATAAGGTTAAAACAGCTCACTCTTTAAATGGGTTGCTTTCATTCTCTTCGACTTCTTCTATTCTTAAGCAGTCTTTTAATGAGATCTGGTAAGAAAAAAGGCAGTGTGTACATATCTGGCAGGTTTTGTAATACAATAGGAAAAAAATATTAACTTTACCTTAAGAATTGGTTCGTTCATTTCATCCGGCTCAAAAACAACAGATTTCGAGCAGATTTTTAGAGATCCTCGAATATTTCTAAAAAAACAAAAAAAAAAAAACAAATAAAAAAATTAAATAAAAGATATTCCTATATCAGTCCCACAATGTGAACTGTTCCCATTCTCAGCTGCTAAGGTCTCATACATTTATTGTCCATAAGAGTTGCTAGCTTGTTAAGCATTCTTCTATTTCCCACCACCTGCACCGGCGTCCCCCAGGGACTTTCTAATGAGTTTGTCCAGTCTGATCTTGTGTGCATTAGACAAAAATGACTATAAATCAGACTTAAATGATTTTCTTACGGCTGATTTTAAGACACACTGTATCAGAAGGACCGTGTCTACTAATGTACTATTGTACATACACAAAATTCATTTTACAGAGCTCTGTGATGAGTATTGTGTTAAGAACATGACTTGAAGACATGATGGTCTGGATTTATAAAGGATTTTTTGATGTCCTGTGAATCAAAGCCAAGTAGATTAAGGAGTTGTTTGATATATAAATAAAATAGTTACAGACTTACATATTAATTCATTTAGGATTTTATTTATTTAAGTGCTAATCATGTTAAACAAGATCAAACTGTTGTAGATGCAATACAACACATGTAAACCTTTTAAATCTGCATTAGCTTATTAATGTAATGTCTAAACGAACTTTCCATTCACAGAACCTCAGCAGATCTTGCACCAAACTTGTTTTTTAGAATTTAATATTAAAGAAAAGTTTTGAACTAATTAAAACTTAAAAGGCTTGAGTGCAGAACTAACGGGTCCTGTATGTTTGTAATCCAATCATTATGCAGCTGCATTAATTATGTACAACTCACCTATAGCAACTCGATTGCTGCATCAGTACACACTTGGTTGCTTGGTCTGTGTTAGAAGCTAGCTTGCTAATTCCTCTGAAGGTCAGAAGACCAAATGTAACACCACAGAGCAGGTATTATTGGATTGGTGCATTATTCCCAGCCCACTGAGTTGTTTAAATAATACGACAGCAGCACTGCTACACTAAAAAAAGACTGGCTCCTTAACCACAAGACTAAGACTGCCCCAGTAGTAGAAGGTGGTGTGTCTAAACTTAACTGGTACTGTAAATACTTACTCAATAGAAAACATCATGTAGTTAAAACAAGGCGTTCTTTTATATATATATGTTCAGTACAGGCCAAAGGTTTGGACACACCTTCTCATTCAATGCATTTTTTTTTTTATTTTTTTTTTTTATTTACGACTATTTACATTGTAGATTCTCACTGAAGGCATCAAAACTATCAATAAACACATGACAAGGTATGTACTTAACAAAAAGGAGAAATAACGGAAAACATGTTTTATATTCTAATGACTTCTTAAATAGCCACCCTTTGCTCTGATTACTGCTTTGCACACTGTTGGCATTCTATCAACGAGCTTCAAGAGGTAGTCACCTAAAATGGGTTTCAGGTGTGCCTATAAGGGTTAATTAGTATAATCCATTAGAATGCCAACAGTGTGCAAAGCAGTAATCAGCACAAAGGATGGCTATTTTAAAGACATTAGAATATAAAGCGTTTTCAGTTATTTCACCTTTTTTGTTAAGTACACAACTCATGTGGTCATCAATAGTTTCGATGCCTTCAATGAAAATCTACAATGTAAATAGTCGTGAAAATACAGAAAACGCAATGAAAGAGAAGGTGTGTCATTTCAAATCAGAATGGAAATGGCTGTACACAAATTGTATATAGTACAAAATATTAAACAACGCTAAATTTCTTACCGGTTTGGGTGTGCAACCATATGATATGCAGTATGCTGTTCAAAATAATACTCATCAAGATCAAGTAACAAAAGAGAAAATCTGGGAGAGAACACATATTTGTTGAGAATTTATAAAATGTATATAACAAGTAAACAATCTTAATAGTAAGTAGTAGTAACTAATCTTAATTTAAATAGTAAATTATTTATTCACTTTTGTTCTAATCTATTGTGTTGCTTTTATTGTATTTTTATTGTTACTGATATAATACTTTAACAACATTGTTTTACAAACGGTCATGTCAATACATCTACTTTTAAATCTTGAAAGAAAGGTGTACTCATTATGGATCTTGTGGCAAAGTTTACAATTAGGATTAATAAAAGTTTGTGTGGCTCGTGTTTATCATCAACGCTACTAGCAGGACTAACACACAGGCTTCAGGTCAATTAAACACAGACGTATTGTAATATATACGGATTACACCAGTGATAATCCCGGTATCACCTTAATTCAAATGATAATCTGACAGCACGGGCCTGTGAGCATGTGATCCACTGCACGCTGCACTGACTGAACACACAAACACAAATACACACACTGCGGAAAGAGTTGTTACCTCTCTTTCGAACGTTCCTTTTTCCTAATAAAAGCCATTATAATGCCAAAAGCCTCCACACGGACAATCTTAAATGGAAGCGAAAGTTGCAGCTACAGGCTAAAACTCATACTGACAGTTTATCTGTAACAGCGTAAACCCGAACTGTGGTTTGTTTTCTTTTCCTTTGCTGCTCTGTCCTGCGCATGTCAGCACACCGAGGCGCGCATGCGCACACGCAAGTGTCTTTTGCAAATAGGGAACAGTCGGCTCATTTTGAGAGTCGGTTCTGTGAATCACATCCAAGTCGATTCAGAAGTCAGCCGATTCAGACGATTTACAATATATACAGTGCTCAGTAAAAATAAAGGGAACACTTGAACAACACAATGTAACTCCAAGTCAACCACACTTCTGGAAGCATCACTGATCGTGATTCAATTTCACTTGCTGTTGTGCAAATGGTACAGACAACTGGCAGAAATTAGATGCAACATAAAGGAGCGCTTCTGCAGGTAGTGGCCACACACCTTTTCTCTTTTCTCATCCTTTCTGGCTTTTATGTTTCAAATATTTCATTCATTATTTAACATTATTTATGTATTTTGGAGTCTCTAAAAAGAATTAACTGGATTTACACTGATTTAATTAGAAAAACAAAATGTAAATAAATTCAGTTTGTGTTCCATAAAAGCGGATTGTTCATTCCTTAACCAAGTCCAATGAACAATTACGTCATTTAGCTAATTTTTTGAAAGCCAATAGCAACTTTCCTTACTGAGGAGTTGGCAAACGAAACTGTACCAAGCTCTTGTAACTAATGTGTGGTTGTTGAGCGCTTTTGTCCACGATAGTCGTCGGTTCAAGGGTGTAATTAAAGCTCGAAGACGATAGGTTTATTCCTTTCAAGCTCGAATACTTGCTCTTTACTGAGTAACAGGTCGGAAACGCACAAATTCTAGATGAGAACAGAGGTTGGACCTTGTCCAGTTCAGAACAGATCAACAGTAAAGTAACAAAATGAAGAGCTTCGGGTTCCTTTTGCTTTTATTCCAGGTTTTCTACTCTGAAGAAGCCGATTCAAATGACAGCCCGATAATAGGTAAATAAAATCATAAAATCTATTGCCAACCAGAGTTTTAGGTGTGTGTATATATATATATATATATATATATATATATACACACACACTGCTCAAAAAAATAAAGGGAATGCTTAAGCAACACAATGTAACTTCCAGACCTCCATGGGATAATAATTTTGATTTACATTTTGATAATTTTTATGTTA
>JAOUQT010309833.1:0-15125 GCA_025769995.1 Xyliphius kryptos | reverse complement strand
AAACTACTCCACTATATGTGCCAAAATACTTCGTGAATTCATGAAGTGACCGAGGGTCGGCTACGACTGTACGGGATAATCATCATCATCATTTTGGAGGCAACAACTCAAGCTGGTTGTTGGTTGCACCAAACCATCCTGAAAAATTTCTGTCTCAGGAGCATCATACCGCTGAAAGAGGCCACACCCATCAGAGACACTGTTTCCTTGAAAGGGTGAACATGGCCTGTAATTATGATCAAGGCAGGTGGAGGTGTAAAAAGAACTCCACATGGATGTTTGTTGCAGGTGATTTCAGCACTGGACAGCGAACAGCTGGGAACCCTGACTGCTCTGAGGCTCTGCAGCTCCAAACACAACAAACTGTGCTGCACTGTGTATCTGACACCGCTCTATCAGATCCAGCATTACCTTTTTTATCAGGCCTGAGATTCTGAGCTCTGCTGATCAGGAGTCCCCTACAGGAGCTGCAGTTCTGGAGACATTCTGACCCAGTCATCTTAACATCACAGTGTGATCCTTGTCAAAACTCAAATCTTAACACTTCCACACACATTTAGTTCAATGTTTTTTTATTTGGCTGACTTAGCTGATTTACCAGTCGATGCCTTTATGGTAGTTGTTGGTATTGAAGAACTGCACCTCCTCGAATGTCTTGGAGTTGGGGAAGCTGCTGGAGATGGAGGGATGCAGCAGAAGGAAAAGGTAGAGTGCTGTGGTGCCTATGAACAGAGCAACCAGAGAAAAATGAAGGATGGATGAAAAATGGATGAGGTCACTGTCATCGGCTTTAAATGGCCCACTCGGAGTGGAGATATGAGAACAGAAGAAGGAGAAGGAAGTAAGCGGAGGATGAACTGAAATCAATAGTTTATTTTTGGGATGATTGTTTTCAGCAGTGGGTGTTAATGTGCGTGAGTGGACGAACCTGCCTAAGAAAGTGAGTATAGACATCGACGCATGTGTGTATGTTAGAGTCAATGTGTGTATACAGGAAGAGTAGAAAGTATACGTGTGTGTATGTGGACGTATGCATCGGAGTGGGTGAGTTAATGTTTCATAAGTTTGGATGAAAGAACAGAAAGCTTAAAGTACAAGATGTCCAACTTCACCGAGTCCTAACTCTCCTCCTGAACCTCCTCCACTCTCTTGCTCTGTCTGTAGAGCTCTTTTTTTCTGCTGCCTGGTGCCACTTTCTTTTCTCCTTGTCTTCCTCCTCCTCTCTCATTCTCTCTCCTCATCTATTCTAATTTCATCTTTCCTACAGCCGCTTTCTCTTTTACTGCCCATTGTAATTAAATTTTTGCTAAAATAAGGCGTTGTTAAAAAGTGAAAAAAAAAAGTCTCATCTATCTCATTTATTTCTTCATTTCTCTCGCTGTCATTTTCTCTTCACTCTTTTTTGTCTATGTCTCCACCTCTCATCTTTTTATCTGTCTTTATCCACTTCTCTCTTTATTTTTGACTCTGTGGCTTTCTGTGTCTCGTTATCCTTTTTCTGTCTGAGAGTCTATTTCTCTTGTTTTTTTCTCCCCTCTTTTCTTTAATTTCTCCAATTTTCTCTCACCTTCTCACATTGTCTCTTTCCCTCTTCTCTGTTTTCATCTGTTCCTCCATTCTGAGAGTGGAACAAGATTTATTAGATGTTTTTAAAGTTTTTTAGAAATAAAAAACGGAAAAGTGGGGCATGCAATATTATTCGGCCCCCTTGCGTTAATACTTTGTAGCGCCACCTTTTGCGGCGATTACAACTGCAAGTCGCTTGGGGTATATCTATATATCAGTTTGCCACATCAAGAGACTTACATTTTTGCCCATTCTTCCTTGAAAAAAAGTTTGAGCTCAGTGAGGTTGGATGGAGAGCATCTGTGAACAGCAGTTTTCAGCTCTTTCTACAGATTTTCGATTGGATTGATGTCTGGACTTTGACTTGGCATTCTAACACCTGGATACGTGAACTTGTAAACCATTCCATTGTAGATTTGGCTTTATGTTTTGGATCATTTTGGATCATCTTTGAGATGTTTAAAGCTTGTGAAATTTTTATGTATCCAAATCTGGCTTTAAACTTCTCCACAACAGTCTCTCGGACCTGCCTGGTGTGTTCCTTGGTCTTCATGATGCTCTCTTCAGTTTAAACAAAACTCTGAAGCTATCATAGAGCAGGTGCATTTATATGGATCATCATCAGTCATTTAGGTCAACATTGAATCGTTCAGAGATCCTCACTGAACTTCTGGACTGAGTTTGCTGCACTGAAAGTAAAGGGGGACGAATAATATCGCACACCCCACTTTTCAGTTTTTTATTTCTAAAAAAGGATCCAATAAATTTCATTCCACTTCACGATTGTGTCTCACTTGTTCATTCTTTACGAAAAATGACAATTTTATATCTTTATGTTTGAGGCCTAAAATGTGGCAAAATGTTGAAAAGATCTAGGGCGCCAAATACTTTTGCAAGTTACTGTATACAAGGTGTGCCATAGGTATGGTTAAACCCTGATAAAATAAAAGTGGTTGCAAACAGAAAGCCGCGGAAGGCATCCGCCAATGGAGTGCTGGGGACCTGACACTTTCTCGTGGCCTTCAGCACAAGGGGGACGGTAGACTGCCTACATGGATGGCGGCACGTTAAACTTGACGGTTTAACGTAATGGGCGGACTGAGTTAGAGACGCATGCATGACATCACATGCAGCGGGGACAGAGACACCAGCCACAAGCTAGTGGGATGGTGGACTTGACACATTTGCATAAGGATTATGCTATAAAAGTTTAGTGTTCAGCATGTGCGTTGGTGTGGATTTTTTTTCTCCAGCCCTCCTCTTAACCACCCATACCCCCGCCTCTTGTCCCCCTCAACAGTCTCTTTCTAATTTTCTCTTTCCATTGGTCTATAACTGCACGTATCTATTCTCCTTCTTCATTGCTCCTTATGTGTGTTGGCTTGTGTGCTGTTATTAGTTCTATAAAGCTCTTCTACAGCTTTAGTCCTGTGTAGGTAGCTAAACCCTGGGATTAATGTGCACTTGCCCTAAGTAAGCAGCTCTACCCTGTTTTATCTTGTTTATGCGTATAAACAATAGCTCTGTATAGGCAACGGTTGTGTTATGGACTACAGCACATGGACCTACATTAAACTAGATAAGAAAAATCTAAGTATTACAAAAAAAACACAAAGTAGATTTTAGGGAATTTTAGTTTAGTCCCGCTAAGATAAAAGCTTTACAATATTAATTACATACTTCCTGTTACAACTCTTTGTGGCTCAGTCTTGACTGGCCATCCTTCTTCTATGAAATGCACTTAACCCGACATCAGAATCTAATCTAAAGAGGAAATTAGATTTAAGCACTTAGTGTTCAGTGTGAAGACAGTGGAGATCTCATGCTTTATAACATTAGTGTGACACGCAGAACTCAACTGCATTAGACAGAAAACAACCAGAGACAAATTTATAAAATACTTTATAAAATAGGTTAAAATAAACACAATTAAAATAATACAAAAATAACCTGTGACATGTGTAGTATGTGTTGTAGGAGTATTGTGCCACCTGAGATATGGTATCCGTTGCAGAGGTCATATGCCATTTAAGGTATAGTATGTGTTGTAGCGGTACCGTGGCATCTGAGGTATGGTATGTGATGTAGGGTACCATGCCATCTGGGATATGGCATTTGTTGTAAGGGTCACGTGCACCCTGGGGTATCGTTAGACCCCCAGTGTGGTATATTTACCACACTTCTACCATAAAAGTTTTTTATGTTCATTTTTCTCTTTTGGATTTGTGCATAATTTAGTTATGCCCACATTTACTTTCAACACTGAGCGCACTACGCATTGTACAGATGATGAAGACTTAAAGTCACTAAGTAAATATGATGGACTTAGAGGTACCTCTGGATATCAACAGTCACATAAGTGGTCCTTGGTTTATTGAACTCAGTCATACAAAATGTTTCATGTAGATCAATATAGTTACTTCTGAAAAAGACTGTATGATGAACGTACTGTGTGATTACCTGTTTTCTGAGGTCCAACCACTATAAATTTTGGAAGTCTGTCACAGGTTTTCTCCTTAGACCAGATATCTTTATGTCTCTTATCATCACATGGGTTCTGAACAAACACAACATCCAGCAGTAAGCAGAATAAGCCACATCAGATACAGTGAGCATCATTGGATGTGCATGCGCTATATGAACAAAA
The DNA here is from genome assembly GCA_025769995.1 of Xyliphius kryptos. NCBI lineage: Eukaryota > Metazoa > Chordata > Actinopteri > Siluriformes > Aspredinidae > Xyliphius > Xyliphius kryptos. The sequence goes on along the minus strand of JAOUQT010309833.1, from coordinate 10,912 downwards.
CAAAGTGGACTTTGTACGCATCGCACTGGCAGCAGCTTTAATGACATTTTCTTATCCCCCTTATCTGGATTTAAGGTCCCAATACTTTTGTTTAAAACAACAAGGAGTGGGCATTTACCAATCCAAACCATGAATGGCTCTACCTACCTTGCAGAGACACAAGGGGAAATGCAGCTAGCCATAGCAGTGCCAAAAATGAGCACCGACTGGAAGAGCTGAAGCTCAGCTTTTTGGGAAAAGCAGGGATAAAAAGTGTCTTACAGCACTCTGCTTTCTTGCCTCAGACCATTTAAAAACAGTCTGCTCTGTATTGGAATAAGGCCAATGATCTCCCGTTCTAAAAAGCAAGTCACCAACTTTCTACAAAGTCCTAGCCCTAGAAGCTTGGTACAATGAGCTTAAACAAATCCAGGCACTTGGAGCTAACAGACTGCAGAAAAACAGAGCACCTTGCTTTTGTGATTCTCATGGCTAGACAGAAAAACAAAATACTTTAGCTACAGGTGACGTTATAAAAGTTAACAATCAGATTACCACTGAATCCTGCAGCCATCTGAACCTTTGAACACCTATTCAATGGTCGAACTGAATCAATATATTTTTTGTTCATTTGACATTCTTGGTTCTGCTACCTGATCAATTGAGGCATAAATGTACACAATGCATGGACAAGTATCTTGCAGACCTGCCAGAGAGGGTTTCTCTGCTCGGGGAACAGGTTGAAGTAGTGCTGTGCCAGCTGCAGGGGTGGGAGTGTTTGAAGTCTCAGGTTGGTCCAGCATTTCAAGAAGTTGGCCAAGTTCGTGAAGGTGTACAGACCCAATCGATCGTTGCCATAGTTAGACAAATGAGTCATGAAGATGCTGATCTGCAGAAAAAAAGAAAGCAAAATATATACAGTATGTTCAGCTACATTCAAACAAATGGCATGATCTGTGCTTCTACAAAAAATCATCAAACCTGGTCAGAATTCTTATCTATGATAGCACATGGCAGAAATGTGTTCAATGAGGGGTAACAAACAAATAAATGTACGCTGGGATTTTATTGGCTACATACCTATCTAAATTAAAATGATAAAATTATAACTTTAAATTTCCCAGCAACCACCCAAAAATTAAATGCAAACACTAGAGACATCTAAGCAGTGCCCCACTCTAAGCAGCTACACAACAACACCTGGACAGCAACCACCTGGAACATTTTATTAAGTGCCTATCTACACCAGCAATGTCACAGCAACAAACTTTAGACACATTTTCATCTACACTGTAGGATTATTAGGCAAATGAGAATTTTGATCACATCATCCTTTTTTGTCCTTCTCCAAACTGTATAGACTTGAAAGCCAACTACCAATTAAGTTAATCAGCTAATGTGCATCTCTGTAATGAGAAGGGGTGTGGTCTAATGATATCCACTCCATATATAAGGTGTGCTTAATTATTAGGCAATCTCCTTTCCTTTGGCAAAATGGGTCAGAAGAGAGATTTGACAGACTCTGTAAAGTAAAAAAATGTGAAATGTCTTGCATAGGGATGCAGCAGTCTTAAAATTGCCAAACTTTTGAAGCTTGATCACCAAACAATCAAGCGTTTCATGGATGGCAAATAGCCAACAGGAAGGCTGAAAAAGACAACCTTTGAACAAGAAACAAGATAAAACGTTAAGACTGGGCCAAGAAATATCTTAAGACTGATTTTTCTAAGGTTTTATGGACTGATGAAATGAGAGTGTCTCTTGAAAGGTGGCATCATTTGTCCCTGATTTTTTTTTTTTGTTTGTTTTTGAATGTCAGAAATGTTTATTTCAAAATTTTGTGTCGTTATACTGGTTTACCTGGTGAAAAGAAACAAGTGAGATGGATCTATAATTTGGTTTTTATTAAGTTACTTAATAATTCGGCACTGTAATAGTTACCTGCACAAACAGATATCCTAATATATTCTCCAACTTCAAGTATTATAAAGCTTTGATATTTATGAATCTTTTGGGTTGATTGAGAACATAGTTGTTGTTCAATAATAAACAGAATCCTATTAAATACAACTAGCCTAATAATTCTGTGCAAACTGTAATTTGAATGCTTTAGCAACTGTAAACTACCAGCTGAAATGTCTTAAGTTAATACTACACACGTCTTAGCAACATATTAGCCGCTGCCTAAAACACCCTAGCAACCACCTGCAACACGTCTTAGTAACTACACACCAGCTGCCATGCCCTAGCAACCGCCTACTTCTGGCAACCACCTAGGTGTTCTAGTAACTGCCTATCAAAACCCAAGCAATCAGCTGTAATGTCTTAACAACCACCTACCCACATCCTAGCAAACACCTCGCAACCAACACCCTAGCAACCTCATGACATGACAGTCCATAACAGCTGTAAACATCATTTCTGGATTTCAGTACTTTTTCTCCATCTCATCTGTAAGAACAACAATTGGCGGGACATCGCACAGATCTGGTTTAGAGCACCGTGGTGATGACCTTTGAATGTATTTGCTCGCAGCCACGATAGCCATGAAGAGCGGTGCTTCTGTTGCTTAAATGCTTTAGTGATACAAAATAAAATAATTAGGCCTTCAAGCCTTTCATAAGAAAATGTTCACGGATCCATTTGTCATGAACTCAGCAAGTTTGCAGTCATTTTCTCAGCTTGTCTTACTGCCAACTCCCGAGCAGCAGCAACCACTCGAGAGGACGTTCAATCACAGAGTGGCCTGGCTTCAGAACAGATGGTATGATGTAAAAGTGAGAGGAAATGCTTCCTCAGCGCCTGACTATGCTATGATTTCAATGCAGCCCGCAGGGGGACGTTTACTTGCTCAGAGGGCTTTTATGATTCCAATCAATACCGGTACCAAGGGGGCCACTATCTGAGAGTCTGTACTGACATTAACAAAGTCTGGTCAATAATGTTACCGGATGCTAAACTTTGCTTTCACAATGCATTAAAGAGGAGAAGAGAGAGGGGAAAAGAAAAAAATAATAATGCGAAAGAGAAGAGGAGAGAAGAAGGATGTGATAGCTGATAAGTAGCGACGGCAGGGTCGAATATAGAAATGTAAGAAAAAAATCAAGAAGAGATTATAAAAAACCAAGTAGGACCATAGTGGAACCATCTGTCTGTCATCAAAACTCACAGACATATTACCATGGATGAAATAAAGAAAGGAAATAACGTGAGACACAAAATAAGAGAAAGAAGAAGAACAAGGAGTATAAGACATAAAAGTATAAATCAGTGAAAACGGAGAGGGAGAGAAAAAGTAGATGTGGAAGAAAAAAGGATGATACAGAGAGAAAACAAGAAATTGAAGGTAGACAGACAGTGTAAATGTAAGTAAAAGAATACAAAACAGAGACCTTTTACAGACAGTAAGAGAAAAAGGACTGTAAAAACGGAAAGAAAACTAGAATCAATGAGAAAGCCAAGAGCATAAAAACCAGAGCGAAAAATAAAATTGTACAACATTGTACAAAAATGAAAGATAGAGTACAAATAAAAAACAGAGGGAGACAAAAATAGAAAGGAAAAAAAAAGCAAAAAAGAGAAAGAAAAAAAAAGACTGAAAAAGAAGAGAAAGAAACATACAAAGCGAAAGAGAGAAAGGAGAGACAGAGGAAAAGAAAGGAAAACAGAATGAAAGAATGAGCAAAAAATAAAGAAAACGAGAGAGTGAAAGACAATGGAGGAGAGAGATGATGGTGATGTGTCATATTTCATGCTCTGGTGGTTTAGTGGGTTGCGAATATGAAACAGGCGAATGGGAATAAATGTCCTACTTCAATACAGTCGGCAGTACTCACACACACACACACACACACACACACACACACACACACACACACACACACACACACACACACACACACCTCTGAACCTGTGGTGTATCTAAGGCCATGTCTATAATAGAACGTTCTCATTTCAAAACATCAATCTCCTTTGTTTATTCTCTGAATCAAAATGAATCGAAAACGTGCATCACATGACCTTTCCCATCCTGAGGGCATCTGCAGGTTTGTTTAACCAGAAGGTGCAGCGACTGAATTCACAATGACTGGGACATAAACCATATACGATTACATCATGAGAGATTAAAGAAAAGTGGGTGTCGGGTTCAGCTTTTTTTTTTTTTTTTAATGTTTGGGTTTTTCCTTTGTCCACAATAAAACATCATGTGTTCTTAAATTAGAACTGCTTCTAGAACTAAAACTAAACTAGAATTTACCATTTTTGGAAAACTGGAGATCATGTGCTTCCGGGGACTGAACTTGCAGAGTGGCGACTTACTGCACGCTACCCTCTGGTGACAATTATGTTGCCAGCATTTGGATTTCTCTGCTTTCCACATTAAAAATCCCACTTTTCAGGTTGGTCGTCCTGTTTTAACGCTAAATGCCACCTAATGGTCCTTCCTGAAGAGTTCACATTAGTTTAACTTCTAAAAGGCAAACATTAATATCAAGTGAAAAAAAAATGTAGTTTTATTGAAATATCTATAAATTTAAGTAAATTGAAGTAAGAGCCCAAGGTCTTTCCGGAAATTCTAGGAAGTTAGCGTGTGACATCACTGGTGGAATACAGTAAATAACGGTGCTATCAAACATAGAGGATGACTGAATTTTCCAGTGCTGGTTCCTCAGATTCAGATGATTTTTTTTTAAATAGATGAAGAGGATAATTCCACAAAGACTGTGGGGGGTGCTGTCTCTAATAACAACATTCAGCTGAAGTTTGGAATAAAGCTCATTCCTATCCCAGCTGTTGTGTGAGTCCCGCTTTCCACAGCCCATAGTTGTGTTAGTCGTCGGGCAGGAAATGAGCGTTACAGATAAAGGAGTGAGTGCACATTTTTTTTAAAGATAATTGTAACAGGGTGGAAACGATGAGGACCAGAGACAGGAGTTTGACCCACGAAACTGGCTTTATTCACCGACCCAACACGACTACACACCGAATCCCTAACATTCACAGTCCCGGCAGCCGTGCTGGGTCCTCTGTGTCATCAGCTCCGTGGTCGGTCTCTCTCCACGCAGCGTGTGTTCGGGCAGCTAATAAAGCGGCACACAGTCATTTAGGCAGAGCCGCTTCAGGTGCGCTAATCAACCCTGATCAGCGGCTCCGCCACGCCCCCCAACGCCACCGCGTCACAACGTTTTTTACACATGAGGTCTGAACAAGCAAGCATGTTATTTTATGAGAATAAAACAGTACACATTTACGTCTCTGCCTCTTATTTATGAATGACTGAAAACGGAACGCATTTAAAAGAAGTCTGAATTTGTATTACTTATTATGTTATGTTACTTTAAAATAAAACCATCCAGTACATCCAGTATTTAGAATAAAAAAGTAAACTATAAAAAGTATAGATATATTTATCGCTGTTTTTACGAAGTATTTCGCACATTCTGCAATTAAACTTTAGCTCTAATAATCACAGTAAATTTACAACTGACAATGATCAACAAGTTCAATTTATGAAAAAGCTAAAGAAAAGCCCAAAATACTGTAAAGTAATTGCTTTGCCAAACCTGATTTTATACTAACTGTATTTCTAAACTACTGTTTAATAGCTGTAATCGCTCATCATTATTAATTAAATGTGATAATCTGTATTTTTATTACATCGTTATTTTTGACCATCTTGGCCATGCTAAGCTGCATAATGATGCTGTAAATAAGCACACTGTTTATTTTACTGTTTACTGTTAATTTCCGTCTTCATCATGCCCTTAATTCCTCCACCTGTGCTAGCTGTTGTGGGCACCTCCACTATTTTCCCTTCAGAGAAGGGAAGACAGCTTCACCCCCAACCCCCATACAAAAATCTATTTTTTGTTATTGATTCTACCTTCTCCCTAGACGAGAGTTCGTTGTGGGGTAGTGATAATAAATAGACTGAATTTTGCTAAATTGTTTCATCGGGAGGCTGCATGGTGGCTTAGTGGTAAGCACGTTCACCTCTCAAGCGCTGGGGATTCCCGGTTAGTATTCCAATATGGGTGGAGTTCCTGTTCTCCCCGTGTCTGCATGGTTTCCTCCGGGTTCTCCGGTTTCCTCCCACATTCCAAAAGCATGGATTCAAGGTACATTGCCCCATATAGTGTGTGTGGCTGTGTGAGTTTTAACAATGTTGAAAGAAATACCTAAGACAACTACTACAATACAATAAAATAAAATAAGTGGTTAGCACGGCGGCACAGTGGCTTAGTGGTTAACATGTTCGCCTCTCAGCGCTGGGGATTTCCGGTTTTCATGTTCTCTCCGTGCCTGCTTGGGTTTCCTCCGGGTTCTCCGGTTTCCTCCCACATCCAAAAACATGGATTACAGGTAAATTGAATGCTCCAAATTGCCCTGTATAGTGTATGTGTGTATGTTTGTGTGACAGTGTGTGTGAGTGTGTACCCAGCGATGGATTGGCACCCTCTCCTGGGTGCCCAGCGCCCGAGACCTTCTCCTCTGAATTGGATGGGGAACCCCACCGCGACCCTCATAAAAGAATAAGCGGAAGATAACGAATGAATGAAAGTGCTTAGCACATTTGCCTGTCATCACTGGGAATCCATTTTCAAATCTCAATCTGCGTGGAGTTTTCATGTTTTCCCTGTGTCCACCTGAGTTTCCTCTAGGTTTTCCGTTTTTCTCCCACATTCCAAAAACATGGATTTTAGCGTAAATTAAATGCTTTAAACTGCCCCTATATAGTCTTTGAATAAGTGATCGAGTGTGTGCTCAGCAATAAATTGCCCAGTGCCCAAAACATTTTCTCATGGATGGGCATGGGGAAAAGCCCCACCTTCACCCGGGACCCTAATAAAAGATTAAGCTGAAGCGTTTCGAAACATTGTTTCAGTTTTAAAAAAAACTTGTCACCTCAGTAAGAAGTGGACCAGACTAAATTAACCATCAAAAGAGTAATAATATAAAATAGAAATATCTATTGCATACACCCAGATGTACACATTTCTTCTATTTAACTCTTCATAGTATACAAGGAATCTGTCAACTCTACATACAAGTGCTTATTGTATAAAATGTGCTGCATAAAATGTGCCGCATTTAAGTATAAAACTGAAAATAAACTGGCACTAAAACACATTTAGAAAACAGAACAGAAATAGGAAACAGGTGATAATAATAAACTTAGGAACAGCAAAAGGATCCAAGACAAATCAAAACAAGCAGCAACAGGGTAAGCCTTCACGCAATATGCTGCCCAGTGTGACAAAATATTTAAGGGAAAATCCACACAGAATCCCACTATTTGCTTATCCAACTGGGAAGGATCAATTGTAATAGCGCCTATAAACCTCTGAAACCACATATTTTATAGAAACACGGTTGGCATTTGATCTACTGGAGCTACTTAAATCATTTTCATATCACGTTTTGAGTGACTCGGAGCACACATGAAGGAAAAAGAGAAGAAAGTAGAAGGCCAGGTCTCGCAACCAACAACTGCTATACAGCAGGATGAATTAATACATTTTTTAGTTCTGCTTAGAGGTGATAACTAGCGTTTTGTGTGCGTGCGTGCGTGTGTGTGTGTGTGTGTGTGTGTAGAAGTGAGAGAAGGAGAGAGAAATAGAGCTCCACGAAATCACAGCTGTGTTTGTTACTGAGAATAGATGAGCTCTGAGAGAGAACGTGATATTACATAATCTTTCCATCACTAAGGCAGGATAAAAGTAAAACCACGTGTAACACTTATGCAGAAAAACATTACCAACAGTGTTCAGCAACACCGCAGCATCACAGAACTCAAAAAAGACTAATTAAATTTTTATTTTTATTATAAATTTAAAGGTCTTTTTTTCTCTCTCTCTGCAAAACAGGATTAGAAAATTAATATGCAACTGTCAGAGAAAAAAAAAGGGTTTTATGATTTAGCCTTTTAATTTGTAGCCTCTCTATCAAGGGCAGACTAGTATTTAATTATTTTAGAACATGGAAGGAAATTAAAGTTCTGTCTAATTTGCATATGAGAAATATAAACAATGCTAAATAAATACAACAGACATTACCTAGATGGAAAAGGTTGTAGGATTAAAGTAATGCATAAAGACTATTATGCTTTTTTTTGTTGCAGGATTTTAGCTGCTCGACAGCCTTGGGCACTCGTTTGCTAGATTTCACATTTCATGATGTGGCTACTGTTTTTTTATTTGTGGAAGGTTCAAACTGCAAGCCAATTTAGCATGCAGACTCTTCTGCAAAGCTATGCGGTTGTAATGAATGCGGTATAAGGTTTAGGTTTTGCTAAAATATATGAGGCCTTCTCCAAAAGACAGGTTTTCTGGATGGGCAAATGTTGCTCTACAACCCTTCAGCAATGATGATGTCATAGGTATCAACGCATGCAACCTCATACCATCAAAGATGCAGATATTTAATTAAATATTAGATTATATTAAATAAGTTGAAGTAATTTATTTATATAGCGCTTTTTACAACTGTGTGTTGTCACAAAGCAGCTTTACAGAGTTCAAAGCCTAAACCCCCAAAGAGCAAGCTGAAGCGACAGTGGCAAGAAAAATCTCCCTGTAATGATGTTATTTTTAGGAAGAAACCTTGGGAGGACCAAGGCTCAGTGGGGGACTCATCCTCCTTGAGCGGCCAGGCAGCATCTAAGTAGAGTCCATATTTAGCAATAGAAACAATTCTATAACTATGAGTCCATCCTCCAGGACTGCAACGCTGGCAGTCAACAGAAGTCCATGTTAACACCTGCTAAACACCAATAAAAGCTGCAATAAACACCTGCTAAACAGACTGAAACAAAATCCCTCAAACACCATGAAATCCTCTCCACCATAAAGAATAAAAAACTACAAAAACCAACATGATCAAATGGCGTGATGATGGCTTTCTTATTCATTATTTTAAAACAAGTAGTTTCAGTCCTTAAATCTGATTGGCTGAGCCGCTTGTCTTGCCGTGACATTATGGCAGTATTTGATTTTTAGAGAAACCGGAAATCTGTAACTCAGCAATCAGGGTTCTCTTTTAAAACCTACATTACGCTGCAGAAGACCATCTTATTAAAGTTTTTGCTTTTAATAGACACAATTATGTATTAAACCTTGTTTTTTTTATAATAGAATGTTCTTGGCCATTTTATAAAAGCAAAATGGCACTCAAGGTTGTGCATTATTGACAATAAATCACAAGAAAGAGGTGTAAAAGCTCTATATAAATAAAATAATAACTAAATTACTTATTACACCGCTTTGTGTCGTGCCTAACAATACCTCTTCCCCATGATTTATTTACAATAATGCATGCCCTCTTGTACCCTACTGTTTTAATATAGATTTGCCTGTAATCATCATCAAATGTGTAAACTACCAACAATCTGCAAGGTCTGTATACTACTGGAACATCTCAACCTCAACCCTTATACTACAAAAAAAAAATCAAATTCTGGACATCGGAGTAATTATAAAGATTACAAAACATAAAATAAGTTTGACATGAATATAGCCACAGAACACATGGAGTTTATCTAAGGATTGATTTGGTCTTGTCTTCATATATATATTTTTTTTTATAGAAATAAGAGACATTTGATAAACAGGTGTGTATTCCTAGCCTTACAGTCACATATTTGTTCATGATTATATTTATTGTGTAATAGTCTTACAATAGGAGAGAACAGAGCAGGTAGTAGAGCCATCAGAATGATTTACTTTAAATAAAATAAAACACTTCAAATAACATTTTAAATTACATTTAACCTGATTTTACTTGCAATGCGCTTTCTACTGTTATGTAAATATGTTTGGCACATATGTTTGTAGCTATGATCCTAATTGTTTAAGAGTCAACAGCCACAGAGAATTTTCTTCATATTGCCTGATGGCATCAAAATGCTTCAGGTTTTTAGCTCCTGTTCCTCAACAATTTAACGTGCTCTGCTATATTGAGATTGGGATTGAGACTATTGAGGTCATTTGGTTACAGTAAACTTAATGTTAAATAAACTAGTTTAAAACTGGCACATAAGGTTATCCTGAAGAAGATGGGTACACTGTAGTCATAAAGGAATGGACTTATTCAAAATCAATCCTCAGCAAGGGCATTTAAATAATGCTCAAAGTGAGCATTATTTAAGCATTATTTAAATGCGTGCTGAGAAAAAAATCTCTCACCATTATACCACCATCTGCAAGGCAGGGTGAATTAATGCCTACATGTTGGTTATGACAAATTCTTGCCCTACCATTTAAATGTCGCAGCTAAAATCAAAACTCATCAGACTGTGAAATGCTTTTTAATCTTCTGTTGTCCAAATTTAATGAGCCAGTGCAAATTGTCATTGGCTATTTTTTGCTTGATTGGTATTCATGAAACTCCCAGTAGATATATAAATCATCTTTCTTCTTCATTCTAATGCCTGAGTTGTCATGACCACATCTTCCATATCTAAAGGCACCGAGTTGCTTGCCATGTGTTTAATATTTGTTATGATTAGCAGTGTTTGCAGTGAAACGTTTTTCTAATGAGGGCATGATTTTAGAAATAGTTTTGTAGGAAAGATTCAACATTAACTATTCTGAACACTTGTCAGTTGTCAGTTAATAGATGTATAAACCAGTTGGTCTCCACCTTTCCTTTCACGCAGTAGGATGTCCTGTCAGCTGTTTGGTTTTCTTATTTTTGTTTTTATTTCATGCCCTTCTATTATTTTGTAACTTGTGGTCTTTAATTCTTCTGTTGCTTATTTACATTCTCAATTTGAACACACCGTATGATCATTAAATACACTGCTCAAAAACACTAAACAACACAATGTAACAATGTAAACTACACTTCTGTAAAAGCAACCTGTCCAGTTAGGAAGCAACACTGATTGTGAATCAGTTTCACTTGCTGTTGTGCGAATGGAACAGACAACAGG